>PVIU01002262.1:0-178256 GCA_004026605.1 Ondatra zibethicus | reverse complement strand
GAGCCCCCAAGGTGCAAGTGAAGAGCAGAAGGTGGGAGAAGATGAGTTAGGAAGTTAGGACCGTGAGGGGCTGGTCCACCTACTGAGACAGTGTGCCTGAACTAATGGGAGCACACCAATCCACCTGGCCTGGGACTGAATGAGCATATGATCAAACCAGACTCTCTGAATGTGGCGGCGAAAGTTGGCAGATGGAGAATCCCTGCCCTTTTTAAAGTCCCAACTCAACCACTCTAAAAATTCACATAGGTGATCATGTTTAACAGAATACATTCCCAGGATAAACACATCACTGGGTTGATCATATACAGCTTGTTACAGGAGCCAAAGGACAGCCTCCTGTCTACTCGCTAAAGGATTGATTCATCCATCTGTTATTGGAAACGGCCCTTACTAAAATTTGTTCCATCTGAAGAGAGATATTCAAGCTCGTCTTAAATAAAGAGAGATAGTCTCCAGTTACCAGGAGTGCTGGAAGCATGGTGACATTGTGTCTCCCGCTTTTACCTTAGGCATGGCATTTTGAAATATCTGGCCACATCCCCATCCCTACCATGATGCATTAGATGTTGGAGGCGTCTTCAGTTAATCAAAGATCCTTTTGCTGTTATTTCTTAATAGTTTATTGAGTTCACCTGAAGAGGGCAGAGAGCTAGGCCACTGTCAACTACAGCTCTACCAAGGAGTCTTTTGTATTCGCCGCTGCTCCTCATCCCTAACACAGCTCTACCCCAGTCTCCCTGTCTTTCTATTCAACCATCACACTGAAAATATATACACAGCATGACTAGGTGTTAGACATTAGTGACATCAACAGCGAGCTTTCCTTCACATCCTTATCTATTTAATAGACAGCTTCCCTACAAACACTCAAACATGCTAGCTTTGTGACTGGCTTCCCTTAAAGCTTTGTATCACAGGCCAGAGCTAGACAGGAAGAAATAGAAGTATATGCACATTACATATTTAGCCACAAATGGGAGCACATCTATGCCGGTGAATGAATGACAAATGAGAAAAGAAGGGAGAGAAAATAAGGAGGGCCAACCAAGAGCTGACAGAAGAGAATGTTTCCCCAGAGGCCCTTGTGCATTTGCCTGATAAGGAAGTGGTTTCTACAGTAGAATGTCTGCCTGTGCCTGCCTGGTGCATAGGGGCCCATACTTGGAAAAGTACAACAAATGAGTTTGGATGAATATCTCCATGGTGGCTTTTCCAGTATTTTCCCAGATTTGATGTTGGTTTCCTTGGAGATGGTTTTGGCAAAGCTGGCTGCAGGCAGAAGCCAAGAATGAAAATCATATAGCACAGGATTTTGCATGAAGCCTGGGAAGCACATACATGCTGCCGCTTCTCTTGCACTGTCCGTTCAGGAACCCGGAACTTTACACTCAGGAAAGCGGCACATTAATTCCACCAAGGAATCTCTATGTTCGTGAGGTGATACTTTGCACCGTTTCAGCTTCTCCTCTGAGTGGAAGAAATCGCAGGGACTGTGTTCATGGGGAATGTCCCTGGGGATGGGGCAACAGAAAACTTAGGCTCCTGCTACAGCCTTCACAGTTCCTTGCCTCACGTCCTTTCCACAACAAATCTGTGGCTGGACTCACTCGCCTGCCTGCTTCAAAGCATTTTTGTATTAAGTTTGGATAAACTGTTCCAAGGAGGGACTCTATGGGAAGAATATGACTGACCTATAAAAGCGAGTGCTTGCTCAAGATCCAGATGAATCTGAATGGGACATAGAAGCAAAAATGACGGCCCCTGAGGACCTCTGGACCTTTGGTGAAAATCTTCATCTCCAAGAAGTATGACTTTTCGGCAAAGCACATAGCAGTTTCTGGAAAATGCATTTTCCTAAAGGCCATTCCCGGAGAATCTGATTCAATAGGAGCTGAGGAGTAAGCTGGGATTGAGAAGACTCAGATGCACTCCTTAAATGTTTGCTTAGAGATTTAGGCCGACTGCATGAGCCACACAGGATATACACTTCTTTCTAAACTCACAGGGCTTCTGTCCTATCCATGTGTTTCTTATGCAAACACCTCCAGCAGCAATATGCAGAGTGGCCAAATTAACCACAACGTAGAGCCTAAGAGAGTTTTAGGCTCTTGGGGGCAAGAGATGTTATTGAAAATTGTGGGGAAGGGAGTGCTCTGGCCAGAATTGCCACAAATTACAAGAAACCAGGGTACAGTGTTGGGGATTTGAGTCTAGTTAATAAAATAATCTAAGAACAGGCTCAGAAGAAAGCTTTAGAACAGTTCTCTCACAGTTTAAAAGGGAAACTCAAAGCAGGCAAGCTGTCAATCTCGGCAGGTGTCCCGTGCACAGAGATGGGTAAGAGAAAGAAAGAAAGCCATGTGCTTTGAACCAGGCGTGGAAGTCAGAGAAAGAGAAGGAAGCCAAAGTACTGGAAAGGCAAGTCATACTTAGGCTCCTGGAAGCATCAGAGAAAGAGAGAAAGGGAGGGAGAGAGGGAGGGAGGGACAGAGGGACGGAGGGACGGAGGGATGGAGGGAGGGTAAGGAAAGGGAAGCTACTCTAGGGCCCAAAGGATGTGGCAGACCAAAAGAGCCTCCCAGCAGCCCTATAGCAACTGCACTGGGGGTGGGAATTCTGGAAAGGAAAAGGACATTGCTTCATTAAGGAGATAATTGCACCTCCTTCCTGCTTAGCATGCTCTGAAGGTGGATCCACCTCCACCTTCTTTGGGCGTGCCTTTAGCCAGGTGACTGGCCTCTGGAATATTAGGTCTTCATCCAGGCCAGAGATTTCCATTCTCTCGACCAGAAGGAAATCATTTTTCCCGTCACATGCCTTCACCACTAAGGTGACAAGGATATGTCCGGCTGGGCTTCTCTCAGTGACCCAGAGACACTTAGTCAATTCTACAGATGTCTTTTGAGAAGCCCATCATGATTTCCTCAAGCCTGTGTGCTGGCCTTGATTTTTTTTAGAATCTCCTCTCCTGTTACCTTGGATCTGAAGTCTGTGCCCAGGGGCAGTTTTCATGGCAAGCTGGGGAGAAGGTGGAAAGGTGTCTCCTCCCATCTTAATGGTACCACAGCGTTTGAAAGACAACACCGTCCTTTAGTGATTATTTCCAGGCAGAAACAGAAACAGAAGGAAAACTAAAGCTCTTTCCCTGGTTTGTTCAGAATTGGCTCAGAAAACCACAAGGTTTTCTTACAGGGAATTCATCTCATCTCAAGCTCATTTTGGTAATCCTCAGTATTCTAGTTATAGCGCGGCGCTCAGGCGTCAATACCTCAGACTGTCAGCAAGCTTCATGAGGGATGTTTGGCATCAACAGCATAGGATCTCAAGTCTCCATGCAATTTTCAGAGTCATGCTCAGAGGTAGCTAGGCGACCCAATACATGGGAGGATGCTATGACCTCTCGGAGGTCTGACTAACGGCAGCTTCACCTTTGGCTATCTAACTGTAGAGGTTATAAACATGGGGTTATCCCTTAATGGGGTTAGTTCTTGGTGGAACACACTATGTTGTTGGTAGACCCTACTGAATGAGTGATGCTAAGAGTCCATTTTCAAGACAAAAGGGTTTTCATTTCTTTTCCAAGAGAGTTAAATGCAGAGCAGAAAATGGATTCTTTGACAGCCTCACCGGGCTCATCAAACTGAATTAACAGGACAGCAATGGCATTAGACTAGGAAAAGGCTGAAGGGCCAGAGAGGCTCTACTCTGCCTCAACCTCCCTGCTCCCAGTGAACCTAGAGAGCAGCACTGGAGGTGGCAGGGTCTCCACACAATAATTACATGCTAGGAACATATTTTTCTGGGAAAGTTACAAGGAAACTGAACCAGACTGTATTTGTAGGACTGACTGCATTCGGCTTCACTCTCTTTTCAGAGTTGAAGGATAGCTAAGTTGAAATACACAAGAAGGCACAATGGGTTAACCAATTTGGTTAGATAAATAGATATGATATTGATAATAAAATATATAATATTGATATAGTCTATCTCGTGTATGTGTGTGCACATGTACACGCCCATTTGTGGGGAATGCACGTATGTACACAGGTCCATGTGGCAGCCGGAGGACAACTGTGGCTCTTATTCTTCCGAAACTGGCCACCTTACCTCTTGTCCAGAGATGTTCACTGGCCTGGGTCTCCCTGATTTGGCTAAGCTGGCTGCCTGAAAGAATCCACCTGTTTCTGCCTCCCCAGCACTGGCATTATAAGCATGCCTGGCATTTATGTGAGGATCAAACACAGGTCCTCACATGCGTACAGCTTGCCTGGCTGAAAAAGAAAAACTCCCCAGCTCAGTCTTGTTAGTTTGGTGCAGGTTTATAACCACACGCTGACATCATTCAGTGTTGTCTTCAAGTGCCAAGTTCACTGTCATGCATCTGTACCATGGGTGCAGAATTTGAGAACAGATCAGCAGTCACGCTGCCATAATGAGATTAATACCCAGGTGACCTGGACTTCTGCAGGCTACTGAAGCCCGAAGCTCATCTCCAACCCCATAATCTTAGCTGCAGAAACCAAACCTTGAGGTTTTACCAGTTAGAATATTTAGGGCGCTCTCAAGTAGCACACAATGTAGAATTTCTAAAATCTGTAACTAAACCATTGGCTTCACTCCAACATCACCACCTCAATTAGACCTGATCTGTGGACTAAGATTTTACATTCTCAATACAACTCTAGGACAGAGGAAATCTATCCTGAAGCCCCCAGGCTATCTAATTGGGCACCAAGTCATCATTGAGCTGCAATGTATTAAGTCAACCTTTTTTTTATCCTCTTTTAAAAAACTGACCAGTACAACCGCACCCGAAATATTTTAATTCTAGCACAGCGATTTCCATTTTATGTGTTGCCTGCCACATGTGGTGTAGCTTACAGTCCCAAGAACATCACCTGCCCATCTATGCCCTGCTCCTTCTATGTAACCTGGCATCGCTAATGCCTTTGTTTCTCCACCTCGGGGTCATAATGACTCCGATACTGTGGATTCTTCCCTCCTGTTGGTCTAGCACAGTCTATTAACTGTCCTTCCCCAACCCACTTCTGGCCACCTAGCAAAAGGGAAATAAAGTAGTGTATTCAGGCAGCATCTTTGGTCTGGTTTCAGCCACCTCCACCCCAGAGAAGTCTATATTGGTCTTTTAGTTTTACCTCTTTATCCTTAGCTCAAGTATACATGTTTGGGTGGCAATAATTTTATTTCCTGTACTTGATGAATTTAGAATTCACATCCTTCGAAATCACAAAGATAGACGTATAATTAAAAAATCACATGGTGAAATATCTAACACTGAATTTGCTATTTTAACCACTCTTAAGCATATTGTCGAACAGCATTAAAGGCACCTAGAGTACCATCTACCATCCGCACTGTTTCCAAGCCCTCAGCACCTGAACAGAAACTGTCTCCATTAATCAGGAACCTTTTCCTCTCTCCAGCTGTGCTCCTGGGTTATCCTTAAACAACTTTCTAGTGATCTGTGTATCCTAGGCATTTTATGTAAGTGGGATTGCACAATGTGTTCCCTTTCGGCGATTTCCCTCAGATTACTGTTTACTGCTGAGTAATATTCTGTGTAGGTACAGCTTGCTTAGTGGTGAGTGGATGGTTAAGCTGTTGTTTCTGTCCTTTGTTGTGAATGACATTACAGTGAAAATTTGTATACAAATAACTATCTAGATTTTGTTTTTAAATCTTTCAGGTTTGTACCCATGAATGGAATTACTGGGTCCTTTAGATTTAGGTTTTAGGTTTTGTTTTTGTTTTATTTTTTTTAAAGAATTACCAAAGTCTTTTGTGTGGGGGGGGGTGGGGGGGGGTGTGACCATCCTGGAACTCACTCTGTAGACCAGTTTATCCTTGAACTCAGAGATTCGCCTGCCTCTGTCTCCCAGGTGCTGGGATTAAAGACATACACCACCACCGTCCAGTGTCAAAGTCTTTTCTAAAGCACCTATATCTTTTGGGGTCCCCACTATCAATGGAAGAAGGTGTTCATTTCCCCAGCCCTCAGCTACACTCATATTTCCCATGGTTTTCATTCTGACCACTGAATTACATGTGAACTGTTATGACCTTGTGGTCCTAATTTGTATTTCCCTACTAATTAATGAAATTGGCCTCATTTCATATGCTTATTAGCCACTTGTATGTCTTCTCTGCAGAAATGTCTGAGTCCTTTGCCCAGCTTAGTTGGTGGTGTTATCTTGTTGAGTGTTGGGTGCTCTTTATCTAGTCTGATCTAGTCTGGAAGTGTACTTAGCTGATATGATTTGTGTTCTGTACATTATTCTATAAGCTCTTTTCGTGTTCTTGGCAATACTCTGATATAGAAACGGGTCTACTTTTGATGAAGCAAATACATCTATTTCTTTTTTGTGTTTAAACTTTTCAATTGAAAATAAGGTTTTTTTGTATATCCAATACATTATATTCTGATGGCGATTCTCCCCCACCTTCCAACGCCGGGCCTTCTTTCTCTCTCTTTTAAGAAAACAAACAAGCAAGTAAAAATAGACAAACAAATAAAAATGAAACAAAAATAAATAGAGAAGCAAACAAAAAGGAAACAAAGAGAGCGCCAAACACATACAGAGACACACATATAAAGAAAACCTACAAAAACACAAAATTGTAAAAACCTAATATATAAGCAAAGGACCAGTAAGGTTAAAAAATGCTCAAACAATGAGATATGAGACAAAAGAAAAAAGAAAAAAACTCCAAAAAATGTTTTAAGTTCGTTTTGTGCTGACCATCCACTACTGGACATGGAGCCTCCCATAAGTGTTGTTTGTAAACACAATGAGAGTCCCTTAGAGAAACCAGTTTTCCTTTGCAAGCAGTTGTCAATTGAAGAGAACTCCTTGCTTAGGGACAGGAGTTTCCATCTACTTCCCCTCTCGTTGCTGGTACCCCATCTGGTTTTGATCTATACAGGCCCTATGCATGCTGCTCCAGTCTGAGTTCATACGTGCATCAGTCCTGGGGTGTCTGGAAGGCACTGTTTTCTTGGTATCCTCCATCTCCTCTGGCTCTTACAATTTTCTGCCTCTTCCACATACTTCCATAAACCCTGAGACGGGGGGAAGAGGGGCTTCGATGGAGACATCCCATTTAGGACTCAGTGTTCCAAGGTCTCTCGCTCTCCGCATTTTGTCCGGTTGTGGGTCTCTGCTTAAGTTCCCATCTAGTGCAGGAGGAAGCTGTAGTTCAGCTGATGACAGCTGAACAAGACACTCATCTCTGGGTATAGCCAGAATGTCATTAGGAGTCATTTTGTTACTTCATCCCTTTAGCAGAACACTAGTAATTAGTTTTACCCTAGGTCTATGGCCTCTCTAGTCTCAGAGTCTTAGACGCTGTGTCGGCCATGAGTTCCATCTCATGAAGTGGGCCTTAAATCTAATCAGAGACTGTTTAGTTTATCCCACAATATTTGTGCCCCTTTTGCACCAGCATTTCACACAGACAGGTCACCATTGTAGATCAGAGATTTCGTAGCAGGGTTGGTGTTTACCTTTCTCCTCTGACAGTGTACAGAGTACCTTCCAGGTCTATGCACACTAGTAAGCAGGGGTGAAGGATCTCGTTAGGCATCAGCTAAAATTATCCATGTTTAATGAGATATGATAATATTCAGCAATAAGGCTTTACCATCAGCTTATGGAGAGCAACCAATAGCCTTGGCAGTAGCCTAAGTTGTTTGAGGGTTTCCATGAAGTTTCCTTTGGCCAACATCTCAATTAGATGTGACCCAATGCTGACACTGGACTTTCACTTGATGACAAGAGATGTCTCATTGGGGTTTTGTTTCCCCCATTATTTGGGGAGTCCTTTTATGTTTCTTTCATATATGTAAATATTTTAAGAAGTTTCTACTGTAGTAGGTGTACATATGACCCCTAAAATGGCCCTTAGTATTATCTGTCCCTCTCCAGATCCCCTCCCTTACTCCTTTCTTCCCTCACCCTCTCCATTTAATTATCCCATTACAGTTGCCCCTTTAAGCATATATGTGAGTGTGTGTGTGTGTGTGTGCATCTGTTTCATACACACACACACATATATATATCCTATTTCCGTTTCCTGTATGACAATAATAGCAGTGAAATTTTGCTCACCGTCTTAGTGTTCTACTGCTGAAAAGAGACACAATGACTACAGGAACTCTAATAAAGCAAACCATTGAACTGGGCTTTGCTTATAGTTTCATAGCTCTAGTCCATGGTCATAATGGCAGGGACCATGGCAGCATGCATGTAGCTATGGTGTTGGAGAAGTTGCTGAGAGTTCTACATTCGGATCCACAGGCAGTAGAGAAAGAGAGCCTCTAGACCAAGTCCAAGCGTGACTTGGGCTTCTGAAACCCCAATGCCCAGACCCAGTGACACATTTCCTCCACCAAGCTACACCCACTCCAACAAGGCCACACCTCCTAATCCTTTTAAATAGTGCCACTCCCCGGTGATCAAGCATTCAAATCCATGAGCCTAGGGGGCCATTCTTATTCAAACCACCACAGTTGCTTTTGGAAATAGTAGCTGGTGAACATGGATATAGTTTATACTACATTCTTTAGTATGCTTTTGGAGATTGAACCCAGAATCTCACATATGTTAGGAAAGTGAGCTGTACCCTAGTCTTGTAACACACATGTTTGTTCAAAGATGACCATCTTGCCCTAGACCTCCTTTGAAATCACATGAAGATAAACCATGCATATGCCATATACAGGATAAAAGAGGGACTCAGTTAAGCACAGAGTCAACTCCCCATGAATAGGTTCTTGCCAAGAGCTAGGAGTAGTCATCATACATTTGTAGGGTGCTAATTTCACAGTTTTAAAGAAAATAAAATCAGCAGTGATATTTTCTGGATTCTGGGTGGTGTGTGAGTCCTCGTCCTGGCATTTGCTTTCGGTCATGTGGAGGAGTCTTTGAAACCATGATCTTGACAGTTGTGTTTGTTCTTGCCCATGCCTTTACCCTCCAGGACCTTGAATAAATGTTAAGGCACAGCTCCCAGCCTGCCCCAGGGCTTTGTAGTCCACCTCACCTCCAGGCTACCTGCTCCTTTCAGCCTGCCTCTGATCCTGCTCTGGCAGCTCACAAAAGCAAGGGTGTTAGGCGCTCTCATTCAAATGTCCAGGGCTCCCCAAGGTCTGGTTTTTGAAGGGAAACAGCATTCCCCTAGCTATATGACAGGAGAGGGTTAAATGCTTGAAAACTGGAAACAGAACAGCTAATAATGGCCTACTACATCTGCAAAATCATCTATTCTTCCAATGCCAAAAGAAACCTGCTGCTTAAGAACCATCTCTTTACAACTTTCCTGGACATCAAATGAGCCATCATTCCTTCGTGTGCTTTATAATCTGGACCATTACTCAAAGAGTTCAACACCTTCTGGTTAGAAGGTTCTTTTTATCATTCCTCCTTGAATTCTCTTCTATTTTCTCCTTGAAAGTCTAATAATTCGCATAGATATCCAGAGCACAGGTGCCCGATTCGATCTTTAAATTATACTCTACTAGCCAACTAGTGAGTTGGGCGGCCACTCTTTCTTGGATAGCGACAGAGATTCACCCGGTCACAGCATTGTTGTCACGTGCTCCCACTGGCCACCTGATTGTCACTTCCCACCACCACTACAAACACTTGATGACACTAGAGCACACTTCTCAACATTCCCAATGCTACAACCCTTTAATACAGTTCCTCATGCTGTGGTGACACCAACCATAACATTATTTTCCTTGCTACTCCGTAACTGTAATCTTACTATTATTATGAATCATAATGTAAGTATCTGTTTTTCTGATGACCTTAGGCAACCACTCTGAAAGGACCCTTTGACCCCCAAAGGGGTGGTGCCCACAGCTTGAGAACAACTGCACACAGGAAAGGGAACTAAGCTTCAGGAAACTCGTTCTTTCGCCATGAACAATAAGCAAATGTGCCCTTTACTCCAGGTATAGACGCCATCTGGGCTTCAAGCTATTAAATCCTCAAACAGCCTCAGAAAAGGTTGGGGTAAAGCAGGATCTCGTGGTCCCATGGGGAACCGGCTCTCACTGGTTCTGTGTTTCATTCCTCATCTCTGCATATCTAGCCAGTTCTTAATATCGAGATAAATCCCCAGTGGTGAGCAGAGTCAGATTCCGGTTGGAAATACCTATTTTCTGAGACTGACAGTTCGAAGCTTCACTGTTGACCTTCATCTTCCAAGGGGGGGACCAGTTGATGCCAGCTTTCAGATACAAAGTATTTGGAGCGAGGCATGTGGCAGAGCGTGTACACAGATGTTCAAAGCGCTGGAGTTCATTCCCAGTGACACACAAACAGACCGGGGTGGGGGCGGGGGCAGACAGAGAAGATAGAGAGAAAGAGAAAGAAAAGAGAGTTTTAAATTATTGGCATCTAGCACGTGTTAGGCACTTCCACGGTAGCTGTTATTGTCGCTCAGTGAGAGTGACCGATCACATTGTACTTTCTGGGTTCCCCATCTCATTCTAAACCAACCCTGTGTTACCTGAAGATCTGGACCATATGGGGTTACATTACTTCTTTTCGTCCAGTCCCTGCTCTAAGATCTGTGTCTCTGTAAGACCTACCCTGATTCTACTGCAGAAATGATATTCTCTCCCACCCTTTTCTGGCGGTTTATTTTTCTCCCTAGCTTGTTACTCTTCTAGCATGTTTATAAAGTATTTGTCATGTTTTATTTTCACTTCCCCTAGTGGGAACATAAGTTCCATGAAGTAGCAGTTCACTGATGACTCTAGTCCCCAATGAAACAATAGGTGGCCTGTCATGGATCATTGAAACGCATTAAACGACAGAGCAGAGGCTCAAAGAGATTGTGTTATGCTTTCAAGACTAACATGGCAGCGTTAGGGCTCAAAGATTTGTCTCCTGACTTCCAGGTGACTGTACTTCTAACTGTGCGATGATGCTTAGCCCTGGGACCAACCTATCCCCGCCTCAGACAGAGCTGGTAACACTGGCCCCAGACAGACCTGTTGGCACAACCCCCAGGCAGATGTCAGTCAGTTCTGTCAGGAGCCTGAGACTCTAGGATGGGCAGAGAAGTGAGGGGGTGTGCCGGCAGGCTGCAGGAGCAAAATGGCTACCTTTATGGATAAACATCCTCTCTCTGAGGGCATGTCCGAAAGGGCCTGCCTCCTGGGTTAATGACACAGATTCGTGGCTCTGAGCCCTGTAACGACGAATGGTCAGAAGCCTAATCTCTCTAAGTCAGGACTGCCAGTGGTAATAGACACTTTCCGCAGAACTTTAATCTACAAAGCTATTTCTCAAACTCGCGCAAATGAATCCTCTTAGGAGTCCCAGGATGTGGGCAAGATAAAGATAGCAGAACTTGAAAATAATGGAACATATGAAAGCAGACAGCCAAAGGTCTCAGGCAGTGGCTGTAAGAGCCCAGAAGAGCTTACCTCATCCCTTCAGGAACAACCTTCAGGAGCTCCGGGCCTGAGCAGGCCCCGTCGGGGTGGATGATGGGTCGCACCCACACATACCACTTACATCCAATAGCACAGCTACACTAAAACTGGTCCTTAATAAAGGACCCCTCTATTTTCCCCTTGCATCACCTGATTCTGTGCTGTCCAAGGGAGTGGACACTAGGTATAGCATTGCAACATAAACTTAAGTGGATTAAAAACTTAAGTTTTTAAATGAAAATTTTAACATTCTCCAGTCACACCAACCACATTCAGTGGTGAACAGACACATGTGGCACGTGACCCAACTGACACACGTGGCTGGTGGCTGATGCACGGGACACTGCAACAGCGCAGGCCTGCAACACTTCTCTCACTTCTGAAGGTTCAAGAGAAATCGAGGAGTGGAGGAGCGTTCTTGTAATCCCAGCACTTAGGAGACTGAGGCAGAAGACTCAGTGTTTGAGGCCAGATGGTCTGTAGGACACAGCATGACCCTATCAAAAGGAATGGAAAACAAAGTGTCATTGGTCAGTGTCGCTTTCAGGATGGTGTGAGCATGCAGGGCTGGTTCGGGTCTGACCTCGACATGCACAGCCACCATTCCATCATCACGGTCTGTTGCTAGGAATGAAGCGCAGCATCCTCTTTGCTTTGCTTCTCTCCTCTCTGTGACTGTAAGCAATTGCTTCATCTAGTCTGCCATTGGGGATCACAAAATATTTTATTTCCTGTTGTCCCCTCACTGACCTTGAACTGCCAACAGCTGAGCCTCTCTCCCCTCCCCCCTAGTTATAATCAGTCCCCTTTTGCTCAGCTGCCTGAGAGTTCCCAGCCTCCCAAAGCTTCAATAACCCACCCTGTTCTTTAGCTCACTCCTTGGGAAATATAAAATTAACCCTCTATATTTAAATCAAAGTTTCAGTACATTATTAAAGATAAGGTCAGAACAGAATAGGGAGAACTGCAGAATATGTGTTCCGATGAACTCTTGAGTTTAGGGAGGGGAAGTGGTTTGACACCGGTGGTTAATCCACACACTGAAAACACATCAGCTGTGGGAGAGTCTTAAGAGCATGGAGACCCACACAGATGATCAATACGAGGTCACATAGGGAAGATTCAAACAAAATCTTCTTCCAACCTAGAAAATTTCTCCTCAAGGATCATCCAGAAAACAGTGCTGTTGTTGGGCCCACAGTTAATCAGGGCTGATGCACACAGGGATAGATAAGAGACTGCAAAGACAGGAAAAAATCTCATCTTTTTATAGAGCCTTGACAATGCAACCTGCGACACACATATTTCCAAGATTAAAACTAGACCATCCTCAAGGATGACTGACAGCTCCGTCTGCCACACATAGGCCATTTTAAATTTTCCTGGAAGCCGGAGTGACCATCTGTCACTAATTGGCTTCATGCAAAGGATCAGGACCACAGAATAGCAGAAGGTAGTTGTAACTTGGAGAGAGGCAGCTCTAGGAGACTGGGCTCCCCCCTCCCCCTCCTGGAATATGGAAGATAGGAATACTGTCCCATTGGAGATCACACATCATTCTCTCGGGAAAAGAGACTCAGAAGTTCTAAGACCAGCAAGAGGGCTTTAGAAAGATTATGTCTCCAAGAGGAGAGAAGCAGTTGGTAATCACAAGTGTACAAAGGAAAACACTGTCAGCAAAGGGCAGGCACGTGGCTTGCTTTACTTTACGCTCACATTCGCACATATGATCGTCACAAAATAGGTCCCCTCAAGGCGTGTCCAGCCATCTGTAGTGTCACCTCGTTGGATTAATCTTTGAAAAAACTAACCTCGAGTGACTCTAGATGGCAAATGACTTTAGAGATTTTTCACCCTCGGATGCACATAGGAGCTAGTTTGTCAAAAGGAACACCAGTGGGAAGGCCCTTACAGTATCTTCTATGAGGACTGAATTGAAACATTTTTAATTAGTGGCTGACGTCATTAGAAACAAAAGGCAAGTGCCTGAAAACTGCCCAATCATCTGATTATTTTCCCTGAAGCTCACTTACACTATTTGTCTCTAAAATGTCATTTTATAGGTGGCACAAATTTATCTTTGTATGTTTTGAAGTAGTAATTAATATTTAAATAACTTTTTGCTCTGTGAATTAGAGAACTTAATTTGTCTTAGATGTTATTGCCTTGCTTAAGGTTTTGCCTCCTTCATTGAGTTATTGAAAAATATTGCATGTAACAATGTTACGCTCTTGCTGACTTCCGTTACATCCTAGGGAAACTCCCTACCACATGGTTTAGAAATTCGATTTCAATCCTTATTAAGATTCTGATTTGAAAAAATAAGCCCATCATTCATGTCAAGGACCAGTTGGCTACAGTCCATGTATTATTCCTTCATTTCATTCTTCAGTGGTCAGAGCATTGCCAAGATTTTTAATAATCATACAAAAGACACAATTAGTCATCTGGGTATGGTGATGTATGCCTTGTAATACCAGCACTCAGGGGGATTGTCAAAATTTCAAGGTCTATTTGGTCTACATAGTGAGGTTTAGGCCAGACAAGACCACACAGTAAAACTCTGCATTTGGAAAAAAACTCGCTGGGTGGTGGCAGCGTATACCTTTAATCCCAGCACTTGGGAGGCAGAGGCAGGTGGATCTCTGTGAGTTCGAGACCAGCCTGGTTTAAAAGAGCTAGTTCCAGGATAGCTAGGGCTGTCTCAAAAAAAGCAAACAAACAAACAAAACGACTCTTTTGCTTACTTATGGGACCCTTTTCCTCCTACTGGGTGCTCGTTCAGTCTTGACGTGATGGCGTGTACCTGATCTACTTTGTCTTCTTGTAACATGTTTGGTTGATGTCCCCGGGAGGCCTGCTCTTTACTGAGGGAAGACGGAGGAGAGAGACATGGATCCAGGGATAAGGGAGATGGGGAGAGACTTGGGGGGAGAAGGAGGGGAAACTGCAGCCAGGATATAATATACAAAAGGAAGAGAAGAAAAGAAGGAAGAAGAAACTTACATATATGCACACATCATATTTTATACATATATGTTAATATATACACACACCATGCATATACACACTACACATATATACTTAACCCAGTTAATCTGATTCCTTAAATGTTTGATCAAACATAGCAGCTGTCATTATTTTGGACAACGCTGCAGACTTCTGAGATGTGAGTTGGGAGTGTATTTCCTTTAGTTTCTATTATTGGAAATGTGGTCTTTCACTGTCCTTAGGACGGCTTTCAAAGGTCTTCCTGGCTTCTTCTCCCCCTCACATCACCCTTCTTTCTCATTTCCCCATGAAAAGCAGGCAGAGACTTTCCCCAGTTACCAGTTATTCCTGTTTCAGGGTCCAAACTCATATCCGGTCCGTGCCCACTCTCCCCTTCGTTTCCTCTTCTCCCTTCAGGTCTGGGTCCCCAGCTCAATGCACTGCAGTTTAACACTGGATCTGTTTATTAGAAACTAGAAGATATTTTCCAAGTGAACTCATACAACACAAGTTATACTTTGGCTCACAGTTCATTTACTATGTAAGCTGTAGTTTGCATGGGAGAAAAATGAAGGATTGTAAAAGACTGATGTGGTCACGATGTCACAATCAGGGAGAGCTGGTAATGGTGCAGGCCCAAGAGCCTAATTATCCTTAGTTCCTTAATAGCTCTTCATTGCCCACCTCTGTTAGATCTGCAAATAATCAAGTAGATCCTTTTCACATGAACGGAACTAACTAATGTAGCCTGTACCAACACACGGGCTTAGCCTGTCTTCAGGCAGGGTCTGAAGCCTTGAGCGGGCTGTCCCCCCCCCTTTGCTGCCGTACCCTTTCCTGCTGCTCCCCATTGTGTTTGAAAAGCATCTTGCCTCACGACCTGCCTTTGGTCCGGTACACTGTGAAACTTGATGGAACTCTTGTTACATTGGAACATGGTACTTGGGGTGACCTGGATCTGTGTCCCCAAGCCATGATTATTAGCATTTGACTCTAGAATAAACTATCTTATCCCTTTTGAGGTGAGAGCTGAGTTTTTCTATCAACTAATGAAAGTTGCTGTTAATTATCGCCTACGGAAGAGTCGCCAATTTCTGTTTTTCCTGTTTCTGAGGCTCCTCACTGTGGGGGACTATGTTCCCAAAGCCATTTTTATCTATCTTGAAAAGAATTATACTACAACTTTTTTCTGCCAAATACATTTACTTCTTAGTTTTATTAAATTTGATAGTATGGGAGTTGGAGAGATTGCTCAGTGGTTAAAATCAGTGGCTGCTCTTCCAGAAGACCTGGGTTCAATTCCCAGCACCCACATGGTGGCTCACAATCAACTTTTGTTCTAGGGGATCTGATACCTTCTCTGGCCTCGCTAGCACCAGGCCTATGAATGGTACATACATCCACACAGCCCCAACAGCCATATACTTAAAATAAAATTTTAATATTAAAACAATCAACTTGGTAACACAATGTAGCATGAATCCCCTAATAACACACCCATTTGCATTCAGGCCCACAAACTGCAGGGTAATCATCTTTGTAGTCTTAGGTTGTGAGAACTACAGAGGCTATATACTCTGTATTTAAAGTGATATACAGAAAAATGTATTTTTGAAAATTATTTTGAGTATGGATTTTTTTTATTGTTTTTATTGAGCTATATATTTTTCTCTACTCCCTCTTCCTCCCCCCCTTCTCCCCTCTCCCATGATCCCTATGTTCCCAATTTACTCAGAAGATCTTATCTTTTTCTACTTCCCATGTAGATTAGATCCAGGTATGTCTCTCTTGGGGTCCCCTTTGTTGTCTAGGTTCTCTGGGGTTGTGAACTGTAGGCTGGTAGGAAAAAAATGTATTTTTAAAGGAGCTACTTGCTTTGAAGTGTGTGTCTGAAATTGCATCTGCATTTCCTATATGATGTGCCCCCATTATCAAGGTCAAGTACAGTTACAAACAATGCTGCTGCACTTATGTAATTATAGTTGGTCAGCACTGGCCAAGAGTTTAGTCATATCTGGTATTTTGCCTTCTTAAACAGAGGTCATTCTGAGATCTACAGCGAATGTCTTGTGTAGGAAATCGTCAGCAACCTAGACCACTGACTCAGGGAGACAAGGGTAGCAAGGCAGACTCCATTTCTGTCTTGTAGATAAATGAAGTGCTTCCCCCTGTATGTGTTTATTATTCATTACCTTGGGCTCCAGTGCGACCGACAGGCATGAAAATGCCTAAGCTGACTTTGGCTGGAGAATCAGAGAGCCACAAAGTCTGAGTGGTAGAGACTGGCTCAGTCAGAGCTGGTCCCTCCCTCTTCAAACCATAAGACAGGAGGAAGTGGCTTCTGCCATTCCCTCTGAGTGTTATTTTCCCTCATCCAGATGATAATTACTCCAAAATGATCCACTCCACAGGATTCAGCCCCAACAGGACTTCCATTTAGGCTGGAACTCCACATGCTAAGAGCAAATGGGTGCACTATCTCCTGTGGTGCTTTTATGTGAGAAGAAGGCAGAAACATCAAAATGCTTGAGAGCCGCGAAGAAATGCATGCCTGAAGGGAAATTTCAGAAAGGTGGAGGGAAATCTGAGCTAGAACAGGCCTGCCTTCCCGGTGTCCCCCAAGCTGTGTCACAGAAGAAAAGACGCTCCTGTGTGCACGGCTGGTTCTGCCCAGAAAAATGAAAAAATAGCTAGGTTGTTTTCTATGGGTCAAATATTCAAAATTTATGAACATGGAGTGCTTCTGAAGGGAATTTTTAACGAGCTCAAAATAGGTCAGTGAGGAAAACACTGCCAACCTGTGAATACCTTTGGGGAAAAAAACCTGAAGAAAATTACTTCCTTTGCCCACCAATTCAGGTTTCCAGATGTGAGAGCTGCTGAGCTCTGCTAAGACTGGTAAGAGTCGGACCTGCTTTCCCTCCCGTCTTGTTCTGGGGGTTTCCCCTTCATCCCCTCCAAAGCCTGGATTCCCTCAGTGTATCAGTGCATTCTCTCAGGAGCTATTGTGAAATAGCCAGAGCTTTGTCAAGGCTGCCTTCTCATTCCCCCCCCCCCTTCGTCAACCTCCCATTCCCGCTTCCCACAAACACATCTGGAGACTTGAATTTTAAGTAATCAGCCTTTTCAGTCCGGTGATTAAAAGATAGCTATTCGAATTTGCATTTCATTTGTAGAAATTCTGCCCGAGAGGCATTTGGTTTTCATCAAGTTCTCCGCACTTTTCACTAATTCCTGCCTCACCTTCTCCCTGGGGTCAGCCTGCCTGAGGAAGGAGCTCTCTTTCACCCAGGTCTCATGCTTTCTCTGCAATGTAGAGCCATTAGCAAATAATAGTAAACCATCAGGTTTCATTATTTCAGTAATGGAATCTGTCAAGGTCAGCTGCTGATGGCTCTTAATGACCACTCTGTTGATAAATAGGGGGCAACTGCAGTGGTGTTCATTTTAAGCAAATAAAATACATTCTGATTAAGAATCTATTCTGCCCAGTTGGAATCCAATTAAGCCAACTAAAGAGGAAGGTTAATTCAAGATAGTCCACTTAAGAATGTATTGCAGAATCAACACATTTCAAGTTAAGACTCCTTTCAATGAACCTTAACTTCCTTTGAAAGCAATAAAACATTGCATTCCATTCAAAATAGAGTAAACATGATGATGTTCCAGTCCCCCACCCCTTTCCAGAGCCTGTATTTCTTGACTCTGTCACAATTATACACGTAGATCTATCAGCAGTAATCCACGTTATGGGTTCCCTTTGATGTAACCGAGCTTGCTCATGGCTAACATTAGGAATCCTTTCTTACTTTAATCTACTTGTTGCGGAAGATCCCATGCATTACCTAACAAAACAAATTAAAGGTAGTGAGAGAACGGTAGTCAAAATATGAACGCGTACAGCACAGCAACCAACTTGAGCAAGCATCAGTTTTGGCACCAGGGTCAAGAGCCTGCTTGACCCGGTTGTTGAGCTTTAAGTGGTGGGTTAAGAGGGGGGGGATCAAAGACTCCCAGGGGAAGGGAGAGATGTGGATTGGTAATAGGGAAGGATCCCAGGGCTCTGAGCAGTGGTTGGTAAAGAAAGCAAAAGGAACTGGACTGTTAACCATCAATGTGGTCATGCAAAAGTGCTGCCTGCTTAAAAGAACTGCAAACAGGGATCTATCTCCCAGAGTCAAGATTGACAGAACAGTGGATTCCCAGCTTCACAACAAACAATGCTGCTATTGGTTAGGCACAGGTGGAGAAGCTGGAAAGCTCCGCCCTCACCCAGGACCTTGCATAGGTGGAAAGAAAGGCAATGAACGGGTAAACAAACGGCCTTGAATGGTGACAAGGGAGGCACTATGGGTGAACAGGGTGTGATGCCACGACTTCAGGGATGGAACCTGCGCAGAAATTCTTCAGGAAAAGCCCTTGCTGCCCATTTTTTGTCTCTGCAGACACTTGGAGGAGCAGCCACCACCACATACGGCATCTCGGGGACATGGTCAAACTTAAGGCACCGACTGCTGCAGAGAAGCATCTGGTTCTTTTGAGCTGTTTGACAACAATGCCCTGCAAGTGCTAAATCCTAGAAGGATTTCATCCACCTCGTGGAAGTTGAATGGCACTGCTGCTGTCTAAAGACCAAACCATTTCACAAATACAGAACTAATTCCTAAGCCTTAAGACTGCAAAAAGGCTAGGGGTTAGGTGACATCGCATTTCTTGGTGCAGATGGAGCAGTGGCAATTGTTTCTTGTAGGGACACAAATTCAACTGCTTTAGAGACTAATGGCTTTAGACTAAAATGAAAAACCAAGGTTTGTGACCAGTCTGTCCTGACTTTTTGCACCCGAGGTTCCCTAGCCCCCAGGTGGTATTGCCCGCCTTCCAGGTTGCCAAAGCAGAACCTGGAACACTATCCTTGCCAACTTCCTCCTACCTAGTTGAATGATGCATTTCTCAAATCCTTTCCTTCCTCTCTACCCCCTGGTCTTTGCCCCAGCTTGAGAGTTGAACTTTTGAACCTGTTTATACTACCTTCTCTAAATCGGTCTGCTTTCTTCCCGCTGACAGGTCACATCCGTGCTAGTCTGATTTCTAAAACAAATGTTGTCATCTCTCTCTTGTCTGAAGTCTTTGGCTCTTTAACTTCCCCCAGGCGTTAAAGATGATGGAGAAGGCCACCAGGAGTGCCCTGCCCTGTGTCTCCAGCCCTCTGTGCCACCTACAGCTCCTCACACTTCCTCTCCTTCACCTACTCACTTCTTCCTAGCAGTGTTTTCTTTCCTTGCCTAACCACCAGCATTAATCCTTCCTGACTCAGCTCCACACTCCCTTCTTGAGGGCCCAAGAGCTGCTTGTTCTAAGATGCATTCCCAGTAGCTTCCTTCTCAGAACCCAGTGAGCACGTGTGCCGGCTAGTCTTATGTCAACTTGACACACACTAGAGTATCTGAAAGGAAGGAACTGCAGTTGGAAAAAAATGCCTCCATTAGATCCAGCTATGAAGAATTTTCTGACTTGGTGACTGGTGGAGCAGGCTCCAGCCCAATGTATATGGTGCCGCCCCTGGGCTGGTGAGTCTGGGGTCTGTAAGAATGCAGGCTGAACAAGCCAGTAAGCACCAAACCCCCACCCCCATGGCCTCCATGTCAGCTCCTGCCTCTAGGTTCTTGCCCTGTTTGAGTTCCTGTCCTGATTTCCTTCTGTTATTAACAATATGGGAATGTAAGCCAAATGAACTCTTTCCTCCCCAGTTTGCTTCCACCGTGGTATTTCATCACAGCTGTAGAAGCCCTAACTAAGAGTGTCTATCAATTTAGGTACACTTTACCTCCAACACAGGATGTATGATGCCTTCCCTTCAAATCTCGTTTCTCCTTTCACAGATCCTTACGCTAGAAACCCCCAATATTTTCCTTAGCACCTATTCCTAGTCCTGCCAGTTCTGTCTCCCAGTATGCGAGGAACCCTCTGCTCTGTCTCTGTCCATCTTGTTTACGGTAGCATCCTCTTTGCTGCTCTAGTCCAAATCCATCCTCCATACGGCCAAGCCATTCATTGCATCACTTCTGGTCTCTGCCTGAAATCACCTGAAAGCCGCCCATTGCCCTCAGGATAAAGTTGTATTTTCTCTAAATGGCTTGCAAGCCCCTTCGAGATGCACCTCTTGCATCTTAGTCTGAGCCCGTGTCTCTCTTGAGCACCCTTACCTCATATTGAATCACTTTCAGTGCTGATTATGTGCTGGGCTTCCTTGCCTCTGGGGCATTTATCCAATTTGTCTGGATAAAGTCTTGGTGTTTTTCGAAGGCTTGGCTATCACTTTCCCCAGAAATCTTTCCTAATCAGTTCTCAAATCCAAGTCAAGTGCCCCTCCCTGCACGCGATGGTCTGAATGTGTGTGTCTCCGATCCGTGTTCTGAAACCTAATCACCAATGTGCTGGTGAGAGCCAATTAAATCCTGAGGGCAGAAATCGCATGAATGGATTGAACGCCTTTGTACAGGGGCTTCAGAGAGCTGCCTTGGTCCTTCCACCATGTGAAGATACCCTGAATATAGTTGTGTGCGTGTGTGCATGTGTGTGTGTGTAGAAATGAGCCTACATCAGACACCCAATTGTTTGTTGCCTCCATCTTTGATTTTCTAGCCTTCAGAGCTGTAAGAACCACATTTCTATGAATCATAAATGACCTTGTTGGTGTTATTTTGTTAGGGCAGCCTGTTGGGTGTAACATCCAGTGTGTCTCACACCTTGCACGATCCTCATGCTAGTGTTTACCCTGCTGACATAGATGCCTCCTGCTGACCTGCAAGCTGCTTAGTAATAGGATCTGTTGCTGTTTTGGACAAAGGTTATACTTCTCAGGATTTAACCTCATGTCTGACCCTTACACACTCAGTAAAATATACCCATGGATAAAATATAGCCAGGAATCAGTCATGGAATTGAATAACAGTATGGCTTTTAATCTAAGTTTTTTTAAAAAAATGTGATTCAAGGGTGAAACCATACATAACCATGTTGCACGAGGAGGGTGGCCCTTTGTTTGTCCCAACCACCCGGCTAGCTTAACACCCGAAATAACCACACAGAAATTGTATTCATTTAAACACTGCCTGGCCCATTATCTCTAGCCTCTTATTGGCTAACTCTCACATCTTGATTTAACCCATTTCTATTAATCTGTGTATCACCACGAGGTCGTGGCTTACTGGGAAAGATTCAGCATGTCTGATTCTGGCAGCTCCATGGCGGTTCTCTTACTCTGCTTTCTTTTTCCCAGAATTCAGTTCTGTCTTCTCCACCTACCTAAGTTCCGCCCTATCAATTAGGCCAAGGCAGTTTCTTTATTCATTACCCATTGAAAGCAACACACAAACAGAAGGAACTCCTATACCATAACCACCACCCTCGATTGCATTAATGATCTATCCTGCCTAGGATTTTGTTCAGGAAGCCTAATGAGACTTGCTGAATTCACTGCCACAAAGTTGAAAGGTCTGTCTTATTAGAGTTTCATTGCTGTGAAGAGACACCATGACCACAGCAACTCTTATGAAGAAAAACATTTAATTAGGTCTGTCTTACAGTTAAATTTAGTCCATTATCATCATGGTGGGAAGCGTGGCAGCATGCAGGCAGACATGGTGCTAAAGAGGTAGTTGACAGTTCTACATCTGGACTGGCCAGCAGCAAGGAGAGAGAGAGACTGGGCTATTTGAAACTGCAAAGCCCACCCCAAGTGACACAGTCCCTCCAACAAGGCTGCATGCTCTAATAGTATCATTCCCTATGAGCCTACAGGGGCCATGTCCATTTAAAAGACCCACACCCCTTGGGGACAACTTATCCTCATATCCATTTTAAAAACTCTCTTGCTATTTCTTTTTGCTGTGTTTCCTACCACATTAATTTTTTGAAGACTTTCTTAAATTTTTGAAATGTTTCTTAAACATTGTCCCTTCCCACCTGCCTTCATTAGGAGTGTATGAAAGTAATTAGATTTATTGAAGTTTCATTGGAAAGACAGAACTCTGTGCCTAAGCCTTGGCTTCATCTTTTCCAAATGGGATATTAGTTTGATTATAAATCTATGAAGGACTGCCACTTTGCTTTTATTTTAATGAGTTTCTACAGAAAAAAATTTCAACTGGGTACTCTCACAAGAGATGCAAGGTATTGGCAGGGGGACAAGAATGTCCGAGTCTTGTTCTCAGCCCACTGCTAAATTGTTCGGTTTTCTAAGACAAAGCCCCAGAAGGGACTGCTTTTATCTCCCCCTTTGTCCTCAGCTCACGTCAAGCCAAGCCATCATTCCACCCTACTGAAGGCTGGGAAGCAGGTCCTCTTGTACGAAGGTCTGGGTGTGAGCGGGTAGGAGTGGAGGAAAGTGGTTGTCCGGGTGCCCATGGCCAGTTCAGACCTTTGCCCCCTCTTCCTTATGGAGAGTTCATGTGTACCCTATTGTTTTTTTTTTTGTTGTTGTTGTTTTATTTTTGACAACCTGAGGTTTGAATGTGTACTGTATTGTATGCATTAATGTGTCATGCTAAATACCTTAGCTATTCATCCACTAGAACTGATTTGCCCAATGGGTAGGAACATTTTAACAGAAATTTCAATGTATTAATTCTGAGATTGCAATTTTTTTTTTTTTACATTTTGGACAATACTTTTTTCCAGGTTTTAAAGTTCTCATAGATTCCCACCTGCCTCCCTGCCTGCCACCTTTATTAGGGAGGGGAGTTTGGGGATTCTGCCTCTGCTTATGTGTTTGTTGAATACATGGAATGAAGAGCATCTGAAAAGCATAAGGAAAAGCAATGGAAAATATGTATCCATTTGGGGATACCTTCACCACTTTACCTCTCTCTGAGGAGCTGCGGACTGAAAGAGACATGTCCATACCTGGCTCCATAGGGATCTCTATGAAGCTTTTCTTGCTGAAAGACATACTAGGTTCAGTCCTGTGGAATTTCTGTTTCTTTAGATAAGAGTGGTTGTCAAAGACATACCTGTGAAATTTCTGCTTCTCTATATAAGAATGGTTGTCAGTCTTTCTGTATTTTAGCCTGTGAAGTGAGTAGGCATTCCTGTGTTTGACCAATCTACAACATCCCTTCTGAAAGACAGAGAAGGGTGATGCTGAGTCCGAGGGCTGCTGCACCACTGTCCTTCCCTCCCTCTGCAGGTCAGACGATGAGGATCAGGTTAATAGCTGGTCTTCCTCCCTCTGGGGTTCTCTCCATGCCCTGGTCTTAGATTCTGCTGTCCCTTGGCTTTTAGGTTGTCACTTAATTTCTGTCGTCCCTTTCATAAAGCATTAGCCCTCTGTGCAGGTCTTCCTCTGGGTTCTAATCAACCCCCTTTTATAAGGTCATCAGCAATACTAGACTAGGGCCACCCCCAGAATCTGACTTTATTTTGATCATCTGCAGACAGTTTATTTCCAAGTAGGGTCATACTCCCTGCTGGAGATTAGGACTTTTAGTACTTGGAGCATGTTGTAGAAAGCCTGCCAGCCTTAGCCCACAACAGGCTTTAGAGACTGATGCTCTGGCCACAAGCACTATTCTGTTGCTACCTTGAATGGGATTTTTAAAAATGTTAACTACATTACTACTGTTCTAGTTTGCTTCTGATCCTATAATCCCAGTAAAATACCATTACCCAAAGCAACTTTTAGGAAAGGGTTCCTTTTTTTTACAGGTTACAGCCCATCACTGAAGGAAGGTAGGGTAGGAACTTAACAGACCACAGAGCAGTGCTACTGCAGGCTGGCTCAGCCTGGTTTTTTATGCCATCCAGGACCACCTGCCCATGGATGGCACTGCCCACAGTTGGCAAGGCCCTTCCGAATCAATCATTAATCAAGAAATGCCCCCACAGGCGAATCTGATAGAGACAATTAGTCAGCTGAGGCTCCCTCTTCCCAGGTATGTCAAGCTGACAACCAAGAGTTCCATATCTCCATGTGCAGGAGTCTTTCCCCACTTGGGCCATCTGTCCTGTAGACCATAAAAGCTTAGGGGGCAACTTTTAATCTAGAAAGAGCTGACCCGAAGTCAGGTAGGTCCAGTCCTGGAGTGATGTATTTTCTTCAGTGTCAGCCCCAAACCCCTCTTAGAAGGCTTTCCTATAACCGTCGGTATCCAGCCCATAAATGAACTACCTGGATGTACCTAGCCATGTGCCTCTTCTTTCACATAATGGAAGAAAGTTCTGGTAAAGCCAATTCTGACCAAATCTACTAAAGCAGCCTAGTGGGGAGAAGTAGGAGGCGTGGCTCAGTGAACAGAACAGTTTCTAGGCCCACAGGGGGATTAAGGGGTGCTAATAACCACAGCCACCTGACTGAATCAGGCTAGATTCCCCTTCTCAGAAATACAAGAGGGAAACCTGGAGAGAAGGATCAGCAGCTAAGAGCACTGCTGCTCTTCCAGAGGACCTGGGTTCAATTCCCAAACCCACATGTTGACACAGCGCCATCTGTAACTCCAGCACCAGGAGATACAATGCCCTCTTCTGGCCTCCACAGATATCAGCACACAGATGGTGCACAGATATACATGCTAGCAAACACTCATTAAAATCAAAAATAAATTAAAAGGTAAAGAGGGCCCCCTTGTCCTACTGTGAAGGAACACTACCTAGGACTATAGACTGTCTGTCCTAATTGGAAGAAGATGAGAGACTCAAAACCAACAGAAAAACTAAAGATTGTCTACAGACCAGAGCTCATTAATCCACCTGCGGGAACCATAGGCCGACCTGACAGGAGAACGGCTAAAAAGCCATGATGCACACAGTGCCCTGGCATCGTGTGCATACTGTGCCTAGCCAGGGCCTGCCCACATTTTGCCCAAGGCAGAGAGAGCAGTGGAGGTCCAGAATCTTCTCTGGCCTCTGAAGAATGAAGACCTTAATTCATGCTACATAAGAGTCACTCAGGAACGTTCCAATGTCCACACCCTCAGCCTTACCTGGGATGTGAGGTCGAACCACATGGATTCAGCCAGATGTTCGGGTTTTTTGTTTTTTGGGTTTTGTTTGTTTGTTTTTTGTTTTTTTTTCGAGACAGGGTTTCTCTGTAGCTTTGGAGCCTGTCCTGGAACTAGCTCTTGTAGACCAGGTGGCCTCGAACTCACAGAGATATGCCTGCCTCTGCCTCCCGAGTGCTGGGATTAAAGGCGTGCACCACTACCGCCCAATGTTCGGGTTTTTTAAGGTGGTCAGTGGTCCCAATGTGTATCCAGAGAGGAGCAAGCGCCACTCACCAGCCTCTGAACTTTCTCTCCTGCTTCTAAGCACAAGAGTGAGGGGACTTTGAGCAAGAGCCATGCACGTGTCGATGGAGATACCCAGGCATGATATGGGTATATAATACCTTGTAGCCAACAGTAACGCTAGTCCTGGAGGTGGGACTTCTGCCTTTAAACACCAAGGAGAGAAACAAGCTAGCCCTGTGCACTTGCTCCATCTGCAAAGTCAATCAGGACGGGGTGGGCCTTCCTTTCCCTAAGCAGCCCTGATCAAATGGTCCTGCCTCCCTCTTCCACTTCCAAAGACTCCTGTGATTACATTGGGCCCAGCTGGGGGGTCCAGGGCTTGCAACCTATTTTTAAGATCAACTGAGCTGGATGCTTTATTGGCTCCCATCACTTTAATTCCTCTTTACTATGAGGCATAACATAACATAGTCACAGACTCCAGGAATCGGATGAGGGCATCTTTGGACCACCATTATTCTGCCCACCATAAAATACATCAGGTGCAAGTGTTCAACAGGCTGCAAGAAAACTAAACAACTTCCTATTACTCTCACAAAATCCAAAAGTTAGCTTGCATTACAGAGAAGTTGGCAGCTTGGTCAGCTGGATCTACACCTGCATGCACACGCACGTACACACACAACATACTCACAATATTGCTAGAAGCATGGTTTCATTATTCTAAACCTGCCCCTGTGAAGTGGAAAGCTCTAGCAACTTTCTAGAGGTTCCTTTTCCTTCCTACAAGCTTCCCATCTTGCAGAGCCCTCCCTGCCTGACAGATTTCCATCTTCTGTGTTAATGTGTGAGTGCAACCCAGCAAATTGTCTTCTTCCAGGATATTGGGGTGATGTAGTCCCCCCCCCAGAGGCCTATCATCATTCCAATGCATTTTCTCATAAATGTCTGTCCCGTTTCCTTTTGACCGTGACTTTTGTTTCTTACAGTGTTGCCTAATTATAAAATGCTTTCCTACTCTCAGTAAAGGACTATCCAGAAAAAAACCCAGCTGGGAAGCCCAGAGCCTGATTTACCAACAGGCGTGAGCATGTGTGTACACAACACACACACATGTGCAGCACCGTCAGAAAGGCCACTGTTCGTCTAGGTTCAGTGAGTCAGAATGTCTTATGTGCTAGAGTGCTTGCGGGATCCACCTCTTCTAAACTTGGACACATAAACATGTAAATGCTTTTTTGCACCCTCTTTAAGGGTATCTGCTCACCATGCCCTCTGACATCTCCATAGATGAAGTTGGAGGAGAAAGAGTCAACATCAGTATGGGTCTTGGATATCAGTTCTCAGGAATCCAATGACAGAAATTAAACATTGCAAGAGTGGAGAAAATGGTAATTAAAAAAAAAAGTTGGCCTGGAAGATGTGCGTTAAAGGCTTATTCCGTCAGACTAAGTTCCAGAAGTTACCCCCATCACCTTTATCTGTCTCCTCTGGGAAGCCATGACCTGCTTTCACCTCAACCTCATCTTAATGGCTCTAATTTGAAATGATCACCCCCATGGCACAAGCACACATGAAAGAAGATGTGAGCTAATAGAAACATGACACAGGGTTCCATGTGACTTCTAGGCCCCTCACAGCCTGGGGATTCAGCACCCAAGAGCCAGACTTGATCACCTAACTCTTCAAAGTGAGAGAATTTGACCCCTGAACCTGTATACCTAATGTCTAAACTGTCGTGCTGAGGTCACATAGCATAGTAAACAAAGACTATGGAGGCACATTGAGTATGGATCAAAATTCTGGTTCTACCACTTAATGTGTGACCTTGGGCAAACTGATTAACTGCCTCTCCATTTTCTCAGCAGCAAATAGAGATAACGCTATCACAGGGTTGCTAGGAGGAATGAGTGAGCTAATTTGCAGAAAGCATTTAGGATGAGCCTGGAACAGAGTAAGCTTTGCATAAATAGTTGCTACTAGTCTGATTTTTAAACTAATTTTTAGTTATATAAAATAATTTTTGTTATGACATTTTTGTACATATACGTGTATATAACTTTGTACTTGGCTCGTATTCATCCCCATTACCCTGTCCGTCCGTCATCCTCTCTCCCCATTCTGCTTTCATGTGTATATGTGCTTGTTATAACCACCCCTCTACCACACAGTTCTCCAGAGTAGTTCTAGGTCAGAAGCACGAAGGGGATTTTATCAACTGAGACATTGGGAGCAACACCAACAGAGGGTTCTCAATCTTTACTGAATCTTCTACAAAGCCCAAGCCGCCAAAATTGTTAACCGTCAAATGACCTATATTTGGGCAATCTCTTAGCTCTGGCCCTCAGATAATGAGGTTTATCATTTCATCATAATTGGTTTGCTGCATTTTCTTGGTCACTTATTCCAGAAACTTTATTTTAGCACCGTGTTCTAGACATGAACTCAAGAAGAGCCTCTGCTTCTATGGAGCTCACATGCATGGAGCAGACACCCACCAAGCAAATAAACCAGGAAAGCGACCTCAGAATGTGGCACAAGCTAAAGAAAAAGCCAACCAGAAAGCAAGCTCCATGGTGATTCTGGCCAATTTAGACTAAGTGGTCAGGAAGGGACCTCTGATGACAGAGGACATATGAGGATAAGAAATCGGACATGGAGTGACTGCTGGTGGAGAAAGTGTCCTGGCAGTGGGATCAACAAGTCTCATGACCATAAAGCGGTAAGCAGTTTACGGACTGAAGAACAGCGAAACCAACAGTGCTGTTCTAGTATCCTACGAAAGGCAGTGAGTGGTGGTAACTGAGCAAGAGAGGAAAGCCAGAGCAGGCCATGGAGACTCAAGGAGCCTTAGGCAGGACTTGAAGTAGTAGGAACAGTGGGGAAGATCAAACGTGAGTTCAAAGGGCTTTCCGTGTAGATATAGCAACGGGAATAGAGATCAATTTGGTCATTAAGTGCACTCCAGGGTAGAACGTGTACAGGTTCCTAACGTTACTAGCATGCTCAGAGGGAGCATAATGAAGATGTTTCTCCTAAGATCTTGAGTTGAGTGTTCACACAATGCAGTGCCATTTCCTGGGCTAAGGGCACTAGGGATGGGATGCAGCCCAGAGCACTGCTATGTCGTGCAAAAGTAGGAACGCCCATGAGAGAGATGCAGGGTGGAGAGGCCAAGCAGGCAGCTCACACTTGTATCTTACTGATTGTGATAATGCCCTGCCCTTGGGGTGGAGGTTTTGTCTGTTTCTATTTTCTAATTCTCCCTTCTGTTCCTTCTTTGCCCATGTTTAAGTACTCTGAGATAGTGAATAATTTCCATATGCATCTCAATGCTCCCAGGAGTGAATGCGCTTGCTCCTCAGAGCCCAGCAGCAGTGGCTTCAAAATGAAAGTCATGAAAATGCTAATAAACCTCTCACCGTATCTATGAAAGTTCCTTCCCACTGGTCTATAAACACAACAGCCTAGTTAAACCAGACAAGACTAACACCCATCCAGCAGGCCAAGGTCCTGAAACATTCGAGTTATGGAAGAAAGTAGCTTAGATCTAACTTCCTGCCCTAACTCAGTCATTCGTTCGCTCCAAGGCTGAGAAGAACGCCTTGTGGGGTAGAACAACTGTGATGACCTACACGGAGCCTGACCCTTGTGGTCATTTCTCCCTGCTTGCTGCCTTTGCGTGTCTGTTTGCATGAGGCACTGAATAGAAAGAAAAGCCACTTCAGCTGATGGCCATTAAGCCCTGCTGAAGCTCTTCACAAGAAAGCGATATACAATCTTCTTGGTAACAACCAGATAGATTCCTTAACGGTGCTTTTTAACTTGAAGATGGTGCCTCTTCCTACAAACCCAAAGGCATACTTAGACTGGAGAAGATGGAGCATGTACAAGTAGGGATTAGAGCTCAGATATAGGAGTAAATAATTCTCCCTCCATATCCCTGAACTAACACGTCAGGGTGTACGTAACTTTACAGAAGACGAGAGTAGTATGATATAACTCTTCACTGGTGGTTGTGTTTTTCAGTTCATAGCAAATGCAACTAGAGAGAAAGCAGAGCTCCGACCTCTTCATCCTGAGCCTCCCTGAGACGGATTCAAAATGTGAGGGTCTAAGCCAACTAGGTGTTGAAAGATGAAACTGTAGAGAAGCTTCTAGAATTCCAGGAGCTCAAGCACAACTAAGAAAGTAGGAAACTGAAGTGTAGCTGGAGTTAAACAATGAAAACTAGTTAGGGACCTTTCATACCCCCAAACAGTGTCCAGAGGCACTGTCAAATTGAGACCTTGCCTGTCTGGGTAAAAGTGGTTTTTTCTGAGCCCAAGGGCATGAATCTGAACTGAAGCCAAGAACAAGCCCAGCAGATCTCAGGACTTGGGAACCAAATAATAAGTTACTTTGAGCCTGGCGGTCAGTTTATCAGTACAGGGACAGTGACCCCAAGAGTAAGGCCAAGGGGAAAAACCCATAAGGAATGTGAACTAAAAAGAACTCAAGAGAAATTCTCTAAAGCTCTAAGCTCGCCAAGCTAATAACAAAATGGAAAAGTATCTCTAACCTACAGATACATTTTGTTTTTCTTGTACAGTGTATCTCGGTTTTCCTTTTAATTGAACACAGATATTATTGGCCACAGATATTACCATCTTCCAGCCATCTCCCATCGTACTTCAGAGCCTAGATATGTTACTGAGTTATAAACGCTGGCTCCACACATGTTTGCATTCACAGCTCTCAGTAAAGTGGTTTGTGTTTCCAGATTGACTGATGTACGTGTGCGTGTGTGTCTATAAATCTGTTCATGTGTGCATGCATGTAGGAATGGAAGTGCTGTAGATGTGTGTTCACATGCCTGTGGAGGCCAGAGGTCAGTGTCAAGTGTCCTCTTTGATTGTGTGTGTGCGTGTGTGCATGTGTACAGGTATATATGCCCTGGGAATGTGGAGAAGTCAGAGGACAACCTTGGACATACTGCTTTATCACTCTCCACTTTACTCTTTTGAGACAAGGTCTCTCACTGAGCCTGAAGCTAGGCTGGTGTCCAAAAAGTCCCAGTGATCCTCTTGTCTCCATCCTCAATATTGTGAGAGCATTTCAGGCATGCATGACCAAGCCCTGCTTTTCAGATGGGGGCTGGGAATTTGAACTGAGGTCTTCATCCAGAAAAGGCTCCTACCCACTAAGCCATCTTCCCAGCTCTGCTAGAGTCTCTCACTGAACTTGGATTCCATTGATTCAGCTAGGGTGGCTGACCAACAAGTTCTAAGGATCTTCCCATCTCTGCACCACCTTGGAGTTCTGAGTTACAGATGTATGCCGCTGTGCCTAGTTTTTAGCAGACTCTGAGGATCAGGCCCTTGTGTTTGTATGGGATGCATTTTATCTACTGTGCCATCTTGCTAGTCCTATTTTTTAAGTATTAAATACTCCACCCTATGCTAACTTCAAAGGCCACTGAAAAAGAATAAAATCCAAGAGAAGTGGGAAATAGGGGGGAAGAAAACAGAAATTTTAGCATCAGCACCTCTGAAATAGACCATTACAGCAGTTGTATATTGTACCAGGCTTTTTTAGGTCACCAACCAGATCTCAAATCATGACAAGGACACTTATTAGTTATGAATGCTCGGCCTAGCTTAGGCTTGTTTCTGGCTCGCTTTTTTTCTGTAACTTAAATGAGCCTGCTTCTCTTCTGCTACATTTTGCCTCAGGGCTTTTTACCTTTCTTTCCTTCTATATATCTTACTTTCATTGCTTCTTGTATCTGGCCTGCAGCTGCCTAACTTCTGACCCAGGGCATGTCCCTCTCTTTTTCCCTTGTTTTCTTCTTCTTTTCTTTCGAGCCTAGATTTCTCCTCCTGTTTATTCTCTCTGCCCTCCAGCCCCACCTATCCCTCTCCTACCTAGCTATTGGCCATTCAGCTTTTTATTAGACCAATCAGGTGCCTTAGGCAGGCAAGGTGAAACAGATGCAACACATCTTACCATGATTAAACAAATGCAGCACAAACAAATGTAACCCATCCTTACAGCATTAAACAAAGGCAGCATGAACAAATGCAACACACCTTTACACAGTTAAAGTGATAGTCTACAGTGTAAGCCAATGTAACACACTTTCACATAGTTAAAACAATATTCCACAACAGCATCTCTTACTTTGTGTTGTGGAAAGTGGGTGCCAGCCATTGCACTCCAGAGCTACGACTGTTCTCACCATGATTCCAGTATTTGGAAGAGGTTCTTGGGAACTCCAAAGCTTCTCAGAACTCTTAATTCCCAGCTTTCCCTAGGGCCTAGGCTTAGAGCCAGTAGAAATGCACTGGTCAGACTCTGACTTTGGAAGGAGGGAAATGAACAGACAGGATGACGCAGTTACCAGGTGTTGGTTCAGATACCTGAAGTGCCTGTTGCTAGTGACTGAGCCCCTAAGGCCCAAGTACAGAAGGGACACTTCTGTGGTCTCATGAGCACGGAGTGGGCAAAGATCAGCTAGTGTTCTTAACCAACCCTTGCATCTGCAGTACACTTTCACCCCTGAGATTTTTATCCTGGAGCCCAGCCCTTTCCCACATTCCTTGATAGGCTCAGTATCACTTTATGAGGCTCAGTTTCTGCTACATCAGCCAGAACAAGCTACCATTTCTTTAAATCCAAAGACTTCCACTAACAAAGAAAGAAAGGCAGATCTTTCATTGGGGGCTTCTTAGGAAGAGGGTCACTCATACTAATTCCCAGGAGCCCTAATGCCAGCTAAGAAATCCCACCTATCAGAAGGTCTAGAGACGAAAGCCACAGTGAGCATCTCTCTTCTCCTCGGTCTGCACATCTGAATCCTCATGTCTTTTCCTAAGTCGTGCTTATTTTTTGCATTTGCACCCATATTCAGTGTTCGTGGATGACTCCATTGTTCCCACCCCAGAGGTCATGTTCAGCACTTCTGTTACAGGCCATCCAAGGACACAGTTTTGCTCTGCAGGGTCCCTATTTTGGGAAGTTAATATTTGATGTTGATAGAAACATTTGTGCAGAGGAGTTAAGTCATGCACATGTCTCCAAAGTTGTAAGGATGGTAGCATTCTATTAGGAACCAGACAAGGGTGGCTGGAGGTTTGGGCTACAGCAGGGATTTCAGACAGAACGGACTCTAAGCATTAAGGGAGGTTACAGAGCATTTTTCTCTTTGCCAGCTGTTAAGCAGTGGCACAATGGCCACTAACGGTACAGAGTCTCATTTCTATTCCTGAGGACAATCCCTTCAAGGGGCATTACTGAACAACCCTTGTTTTGCAAAGGAAACTCAGAGAAGGGAAGAGGCTTGCCTCAAATAACAGGGGATCCAAACTGGGCTTTTCTGATGTAAGCTAATTGCCCATCCAGTGTGCTGTGTAGCTCTTTGGGAATCCAAGAGACTTTCGCAGGAAGTCCAAAGGGATCAGTGATATTTTCAAGATGTCATTTGCCTTCTTCCTTCTCATCCTCTTATGAGGACAGCATGCAATCTCCAGCTACAAGAGTCTGTGATAACACCAAGATGGAAGCAGATGGAGTCATGTGAACCTGCCATCTTCTATTAAACCCAATGGTGAAGAGATGTTCATTTACAAAACAGCATCACTTCCCATGTGTTTGGGGAAAAGCAGGAGCTTTCTTTTTTAAAATATGCTATCATGTTAATATATGATATTGTATTATTAAATGAATCAATGAATGATTGCTTTTAAAGGGCTCTTTTGGATTTCTGAAACAATAGATACTTAAAAACCCCTGAAACAAAAAGCTACCTGGGCTCTTTAATGAATTTTAAATGTGTAAACAAGTCTTAAGATCAGATGTGCTAATATCCATTATAGTACTCTTCAACAGCAACAACAAAGTTCAAAGTAAAAGCAGATTTCCCTGAATGCGTCATGTTTATAGCCGTGTGATGCTGGTGGTAGCCCTGGGTCTGCCTGCTTCCCCTCCCTCTCCCCCCTCCCAGTCTTCTCTGGGACTGATGATCTGATGACCAGGAAAGGTCTTACATTATAAAATAACTGTTTATAGTAAAAGCCCTTCTTCCTCTTTCATTCCTAAGTACCTCATTCAGTGGAGATTCAATTACATATTTGCTTGACAGCTAAATGGCCAAAACTGATTGCTGACCCAGATGGAGGCCCTACGTGTGTGAGGAACTTAGTTGCGTGAGGAACTTAGTTTGTAGCTCAGTAGGGACATCCTTGGTGGGTATAGGCAGAGCTTTGGGTTTGACTCCAGCACAAAAAAGGAAAAAAAAAGACAACAGAAACAAAAGAAAGGAAATATGTGTGCTTTCTTCTAAGCCTGAAGTTGCACAATAAACTGGAGATTGCATTAACCCACAGTGAGGCCAGGCACACCTATGCCAAAATACCCAGGGTCAGGTGCTTGCCTCCTGGGATGCACGAGGGCAAGTGTTTCTCAGTCAGGGTGCATACAGATCACCTCTTGAATCCTGCCTTGGGTCCAGAAGCCCATCCAGATGTCACTCAGCCACAGGGCCAGCTCAGAGGCTGTCTCCGCCATGACTCCCCCCCCCCAGAAATGCGAACCCACTATGAGCAGTGCAGTCTGCCATCAGCTGTGCTTACCCAGTCTTCTGCTCTGCCTCTTGATCTCATTTCCTGATGCGCCGCCTCCTTAATAAATCATGTATGCACATTTAATTTCCGCTATAAGCTTCTCATATGCCCTTTGTATTACCTACAGAATCCAGCCCAGCATGAAGTGAATTATAATTACTTTTATTTAAATAAATCTTAGAAGTTTACGCAATAATTCTGAACCAACGCATCACTACCTCCCCATTACAGGCCACATGAAGATCAGGGTGGGCCTCTCTCTGTCTCTCTCTCTTCTCTCTCTCTCTCTAGCATTCCTTACATTACAGGTAGAATCATTAAAATTCCAGGGCCTAAGGTCACTCAACTAGTGATGAATAGTCAGGAGACAAACTTTAAATCCTGCCTTTCCCCCACTATATGACTCTCTAAATTCCCACTAATCAATTTATCTGAGAAACAGCTTTAAGGAAGAAAAGGGGCCAAATCCCAGCCCAGGAGTCAGAGTAGAAAGGAACTGAAGCCAGGTCCTTGCTTTCCACATGGCACTGTGGACACCTATGCCCACACCCCCTGTGGTTTTAGCTGTCTGAGCAGTCTACTCCATGCTGCCTCGTCCTGTGGGTAGCACTTCCGCCTCGCATAAGTCGCCATTTTGCTTTCTTCTGACACTGGGACTACTTAAAACCTCATTTTTGTGCTTCCCCAGCAAAACTGAGGGGAAACTCTATGAAATTATTCAGTAATTCCAACATGTGTCTATCAAATGTGTTATGATTCCCAACCCATGCCCTCTCCCTTCTCATGCTTGCTCCCCACCCTACCAGCATTTTCCTGAGGCCTGAACTTTTAATTCGTTTCTACAGAAAAGTCTCTCTGCTGCTAATGAGATCACCATCCCATGAGTGTAATGAAACCTCTAGAGAAAAAAATGCTAAGGTGTTGGAAGCCCATAAAAACAATTAGGGGGTCAATGATGAATACAAAGTTAGAAAAGAGATCACATTGGAGTGAGAGAAATACTTTTGGAAAGCTTTCACAAGGGATATGCCATGAGAAAGGTCTTGAAAGAGATTGGCAGCATCTTGGGAATACAGTCCCCACCTGCAACCCAGTATCATATGTGGTAACCATACAAAATATTGCAAATGTAGCCATGAGATAGGTTTCCCACCCCCAGATGCCCAGCCCCCTGCCTTACCCAAAACCCCGCTTGGCAGAAATCCTGGTCGTTTGTGAAGCATTTGGAGAAGTAGAAAGCATCAGAATTGGTCCAGAGGAGAAATGAGACGTGAGTCTCTGTTTACTCGTTCCTATTAACAGTGCCCCTTGATGCTAGACTTTTAAGAACATACCAGGATATATGTATCATGTTACTCTCAGATTAGCACCCCTAAGCTCTTCCCTGTGGCCTCTTTCATGACAACCAAGGTCCACATGGACCCACCTCTATCCAAAGCCACTTGAATTTTTGTCAAAGCCAACCCTCCAATGTTACTAGGTACACAAAAAGGAATGTATCTTCCTAGCAACAGGGCACTGCATTATATCAACCAGGTCACTGGGGGGAGGCGCATGTTAGGAAAGACGGGTCTTAGAACATCTTGAATTACTATGCAACCAGCCTAAAAGGCAAACCAGGTGCAATGCTGTTCTGAATAGCTCCAGACATGAAGAAAAAGAGCCAGAGTGAGAAGGCTACACGATTTGGAGAAAATTTAAGAATTGTGAATTACAAGAAGACCAAATTTGCAAAGGCCTTCTAGGGTGAGCTGACTGATTCGTAATTGCTTCAGCATTAGGAACATTGTGGGTCCTCTGTTGTGTAGTCTGGTTATCTGGGTGTGTTAACCCGTAGGCAGATTTGACATCTATCAGACCTGTTCTGTGGACACATAGCTGCCACACATAGCTGTCTAGTTTTCCAGATGCCATGACTGTTTCTACACATACCTTGCAGACTGGAGTTGCCAAAATGAGATGTATCCCGTGTAAAATTTATTCAAAAAACCTGACCTCAGTAGAAATTCAGGGAAGCTGTAATAAAAGATGGGGTTCAATAATATGGACCAGACATGACCTTTGCCAGAATAAATCGTTGTTTACGAGCATGTTGCTAAATGCTCGGCTGAGAAAAGAACACTTGGTAATGCTGGACAACACTCACTGTCATATGCTGATTTAAAAGAAACTGTATATTTGAGTTTTTATTATATTTTCTTAGACAATCATAACTGTATAATATGAGTTTTGATGGATATATCTGATATAGGATAATTGAATCAGGTTAATTTACATAACCATCACCCAAAGTTCTTTTCTGATATGTGGTTTCAACAGCAAAGCAAGGTTATAATAATTTGTTTCAGGGGCAGTGGAATGGCTCAGCAGGTGCTTGCTGCCTAAGCCTGAGACCTAAGTTCAGTCTTCAGAACTGACAACAGGGAGGGGAGAACCAACTGCACAAAATCATCCTCTGATCACCACATGCATGATGTGGCCTATGTGCCTTCCCCACAATATTAATATAGGAATTTTTAAGAATAAATTTTAACTATTTTGATTATTTGATATGATTCAGAGATTTATATTTTCAAGAGGCAAAAATGGTGAATGTAAATAAAGCTTTCCTGGAACAAGAAGCATGTAAACGGACTTCTGGGAGTTGGAGTTGCAGCCGACAATCAGCATCTCCAAGTCAAAATTCTACCTCCCTTCCCATGGGAGATCATGACAGTTTCCAAGCATGGTCGCTTTGCTACAAAACAGAGAGGGCAAGCAGAACCAGGAGCCACTGAACCAAGAATCTCTGATGGGGTAACTGGGCAGCCAGCCTATGCATTGCACACCTACCTCTTAGCTCTCAGAGGTCACTGGCATGGTTTTTGCTTCAGTGTCAAGACAGAGCCTTGGCACTCATAGTTCTCGAACTCTGTAAATCAGTCTGGAATAAGACCCAGGCACCATAATTTTTAAAAGCTTCCTGGGTTCCTCTAATGTGCAACCAAAGTTGAGGACAACTGTTAAATGTGGCAGAGACCAAGTGAGGATTTTAAATTGTCTTCCTAATTTCTAATCTCAAAAACATAATGCCTCACCGGAAGAAACTTATTTTGAGATTAAGACCGAAGATTCAAAGTTCAGAGAATCATTGAAGAAGGGTGTGTGTGTGTGTGTGTGTGTGTGTGTGTGTGTGTGTGTTGTTGGTATATATATAATATGTGTGTATGTATGTACATGTGTATAGGTATATGAGTAGGTATGTGTATATGTGTGTACATGTGTGTGTGCGTGTGTGCTGTACATGCAACATCTTGAGATTTAGTGATAATTAATGGTGTTGGTTGCGAAAAGTTTTCAGATAATCTGTTGAAGTTCTATCTTTATCATAGACTATATTTAAGCATGTGTCTGTGCCAGTTAATGGTTTTTGGGGATTATTGAGGACTTCCTCAAACCAACATTAATGAGCTCTGATATAGTCATAGCTTTTATAACTACTATAAAATCAGTTTTTAAATATCAGCCATAAAAATTAAAAGACTGGTAGAAGTCTTAATTTCATCTCTAAACTTCTGTGCAATTCTAAGTAAGTTGCAAAAGCTGGCTAGGGTCAATTTTCATCTCCATATGGCGAAATTCTTATCAACCCTTAGGGTGGTCTGGGTAGTGTTTATCCAATTTGTTAAAAATTCAATGTAGAGTGAATGTATTGTGTAAAGTATCTTGAAATATTGCCGCAAACTGGAGCTGGCAAGTTTGAGACTGCCATTTCCAGTTTCCCCATCCATCTTCAATTTCCCTTTACCAGCAGCCTGAAGTGTTGGTTTATGACGCTTTCTGCCAAACTGCTAGCAAATCCTCTCTTCTAATTAAAAAATAAAGTCAGATGTTCAAATACAAAGAAAAGGTAACAATCTGAGGGAAATTGAAACCCATGACTCAAAACATTCCTCAGGTCCCTGAAATACCCGTTTCTATCATCTCTGCTCTCTATCCACTGAAAGCCCCCCCCAACTCTCAGCATCCCATGAGATCCTTACTACCTAGTACTTCAAACTTCTTATATCTCAAGAAAAGTAGTTGCCACAAAAGAACCATTAGTTGCAAGATCCTAAATCATAAAAGAGTAGGATTAAAGGAAAAGCCCATCTGCCACATCCAGTATCTCAGAGTTAAGATTCTTTAGTCCATGATATGACGCTAACTAGCGATGTGAACTTTACTTGCAAAGCAAGCAGAGAGCCAAACTCAAAGAGAACACCCTCCAGAGCCTTTGTGTTCTTAGTGTTCGTGTTTCCCGGTTCACGTCACTGTCTGAATGTTAATGCAGAGGAATAAAAAATGTGCACAGAAGATCCAATACCTTTAGTGAATTTTGATTGCTGTTTTCCACTCCTCGGGGGAGGGGAAGAACTTATTAAACGAAATGCAGAGTCACATAGTTCAAGCTACTGACTGTTTGTTCATAAAACAAAATGCTTAATATGCAGAAATTTCAGTGAGAGGAGATGTCAGGTCTCCAAAAACCACTATTATCAAACAAAGCAGCCAGAAAATGAATGCACTTGAGAAGACTGTGACCATACTCTTGGCTGTCAGCCAGCATTCTTCGTTTCTCTTGGTAGGAGCAGGCTTTAGCGTGCCTTTTTGTGCACACAAAGCCTATCTACATGCCTTAGTTCTTTGACAAAACTTTCTTCCCTTCTTTCTAGAGTATTGCTTTAACTTTCCCACCAGCATTTTACAAACATTTGCTGACCCCAGCGTTTCAGGAAGAAACACTACAAACAAACGGTTATCAGCAGTAATCAGGATGGTTTTGTTACTCATCTAAAGACCCGTGAACATGATTGTCTCCCATCCAAATCAAGGTGTCCTCTCCAAGCACACAACAACCCTGCCAATGACCTTCTACTATATCCTCCAGAGGCAGCCCCTTATCTCAGACATTTTAGAGGGAGAATCTCTGTGTCTATGTAAATGGTTTCATCACCCTTTCCTTCCGGGGTTGCAGAAATCAAAACATCCCACTGGGTATGTATAGTTTGTGTGTCTCATCAACACAAGACACAATAGAAAATTCCAAATGATTGAGGGATTGGATGTTTCAGGCTGTCCTACATTCTGGTTCATTGAACATGGCCACTCATTATAAATTACTGGGTCATAAATAATAAGTCAAAACACTTTCAAGGTGGGAACTTCCTTTGTATTAATCAATAAAATGAACACCCAAGAGTTTAATAACAAAATCATATACCTTTTTGGACAGTTGATATTTTGTTTAGATGCATCATGACTAATAGTAATGATTGTAATTCATCACATTAGAAAAGTAATCAGCAGTGCTAGCCATACCAAATTAAAATTGATTGAGACCTCACATGACCCTGGCAGAAGCTAATAATTACATCATTCTTACGTAGCCAATAGTAAACAGCCAAAACACTGTTGTTTTTTTCTTTTGGTTCATGAACTCTATTATATAAAAGCTAACATGGAAAAAATAGTTTAGAACAAAATAATGTTGTTTTTTTTTCTGAGTAATTCCACCAAGAAAATTATTGCCACCTGCTCTGTCACTTGCTCTTCTATCTCCTTTGGGCCAAGCATCACACTAAGGCTCTGCATATTTGATCCATTTTATCCCCATTCCATCCATGAAGGCTTGTTGGCACCAGCCTCATACCGTAGGAGAGCTGAACATCCCCCCAGGGGCCCAGAGCAAGAGCCAAGACTCAAACCTAAGTCCATCTGAAACAATGTCCAGTGTATCCATCCTAATCAGGGAGTCTGTACAATAAGACTGGATGACTGGATGAGAACAAGAAACATCTCTCAGATACGAGTTCAAATACTCACAAAAAAAGAAAGCGTTTTTCTTAGAAATCACAGGTTATCTTTTGTGGTGAGTTTTCTGATGTTACTAAAGTTTGGTGAAGGACCAGAGGGTCTCAGAGGAGGGTTCCCCTACAGCCACAACTCTTCTCTAAGAGGATGTTCTCAACAGTGTGGAAGGGACACACAGGTGGTAAATGAAAAGTCGTTTCCCACAAACAGTATCCCTGACATCATTTATGTTCACCTTCCAAAAGCAAAACAACAGCAACAGCAACAAACTGGCATGACCTTGCATAGACAAGTGATGAGTATCATCATTGAAGCCTGTGAAATTATGGGCAAATGGCACTCAGAAAGAGTCTTATCAAGTTAGGAAAACAGTTCAGGGGCAGAGCGCATGCCAGGCAAGCATGAGGACCCAAGTTTGGATCACAAACACCCATGGAAAAATCTGGGCATGACAAGAGGGAGAGGCAGGATGGAGACAGACAGATCAGGGCCTCACTGGCCATCAGTCCAGCAGGTTGGAGATAGACAGATCCAAGGTCTCACTGGCCATCAGTCTAGGAAGATGGAGACAGACAGATCCTGGTTCTCACTGGGCATCAGTCTAGCAGGATGAACACAGGCAGATCTTGGTTCTCACTGGACATCAGTCTAGCAGGATGAAGACAGACAGACCCAGGACCTCACTGGCCATCAGTCTAGCAGATGGAGACAGGCAGATCCAAGGGTTCACTGGGCATCAGTCTAGCAGGATGAGACAGACAGATCCAGGGTCTCACTGGCCATCCAGTCTGGCTGAAACGGCAAGTTCTCAGCTCAGTGAGAGCCCCTGTCTCAAAACATTAAGGAAGTTGTCAACCTTGGCTCCCATGTGGGCCCAGATGGTAGGCAAGCTAACAGAGGGAGAGAGAGAGAGAGAGGAGGGAGACAGACAGATGTACAGATGTTCTTGTCCAGTGTAACTCTAAGTTTCAGCTACTGTTCCTCCCAACAGCCGGCTGTTAGGACAGTCACACCTGTGTTTGGGGAGAGCCAAGTTTGTTTCTGACCATGCAGAGTTTGGTTGTTTTTCTTTTGTTTTGTTGTTGTTACTGCCACTGCAGCATTTTTGTGTTACCCATTCTCAAATAAAACTTCTTTCCTGTCGGCTGGCAAGGCAAGGGTTAAAGAGTGGCCCCTGACTCTGGGATGAGCTGGCCTGAAAGCTGCCTCTTGGGCTATCCACAGCCCAGGACTCTCTTTCATTCAGCTCAGGAAACTGACAATACTGGAAAGTGCAGGAAGGAAACAGAGTGTCTGCCCTTTGGCTAAAGAAGCAAAGGAACTGAGTAGTGCAGTTGTTTCTTTTCCTTTCCCATCCTCCTGACTCTGCCTTTGTGGCAGAGAAAATAACAGAATAAGAAGGGCAACCATGATTGCATTGCCTTACCCACAGATCTCCTTCAGATCTCCTGAGCTCCAAAAAGGGAACAAAATCTCCTCCCATCATGCTCAAACTAACTTTCACTAAGTAGGGTCCATTCACCATGGGGAGAAATTAGCAAGATCAGGACCAACTGTGCTATTCCTCGCTGCTGTACTCCTCTGCCTGAGCATACACCTGGAGGACCGTGATAGGTGACCCAAATCTGAGTATAGAGCAGCTGGTCGGCTGTAAGCCTATATTCCCACGTTCTTTTGCATTCTTTGCCTAAGTCATACATTTGACGACAATAGTATGCAGCTGCCTTTCTTTGCGTAATTCATCCTACTGGGTGCTCTGCTATGAAAATATATAACTTTTATGGAAACAATGAGAAGTCTGAACATGAATTCTGTATTTGGGGATGTGAAGGAAACACTAAATATCTTTAGGATTAAGCCAGTATGTGATCGTAGGTTTCTCCAAAAGCGTGTCACTTTTAGATCTACATAATACGATGTGCACATGTTTAATCATGTGATGTCCAAGGTTTGCTTCAAACTAAGGAGGGATGTCCCAGGTGAGGACCTGGATGACACCATATTCCCAGCTGTAAGAGCTCTGAGGCTTCCTTGGGATAGCTCTTGCCTCTTCTTTGGGGGGTTTGCCGATGTTAACATTTTCCAAGCTTTGTGAAACTAACCCAAATTCATCTGGATGACTTGAAATTAGTATCAGAAGGTGTTCTTTAAAAAAAATCTAAAAGTCTGTTTAACTTTAAAACTGTTCATGTTGGCTCACACACTAAAGAGCCCAAGGCAGGAGGATTAAGGTGAGTTTGAGACTAGCCTGGACTAGGGAAGACCCTGTCTCAAGAAGCAAAGCAATTCAGTTGTATAAGTATTAAGTGGGAAGAGGAAGACCTAAAACTGCCTAGAAAATGTGAAAACAAAAGAAATGTAACCTAGTGGTGTAGGAGGTTCTTCTATATTTGTGTTGCATTCATTGGTGAATAAAGAAAACTGCCTTGGCCTTTTGATAGGGTAAAATCAGGTAGGCGGAGTAGACAGAACGGAATGCTGGGATGAAGAAGGGCAGTGTGGCAGATGCCATGGTTCTCCTGCCTGAGACTGACGCTGGTTAGAAGCTTTCCCAGTAAGCCACGACCTCGTGGTGACATACAGATTATTAGAAATGGGTTAAATCAAGAGTGAGAGTTGGCCATGAAGAGGATAGATGTAATGGGCCAGGCAGTAATTTAATTAATACAATTTCTGTGTGGTTATTTCGGGTGTAAGCTAGCCGGGCAGTGGGACACAGCCAAGAGTAGCTGGGACGACAAGCAGCCCACTCACCTCTCACTACAACCTAGGACCCTTGGTGGTGAAAATAAGTGTTAATTCCTTTATTTGCTGTTACTTTTTTGTATTTTTCAAATTTGCTAGAAAGAAAATACATTAGGCTTATAACTTTTCAAAGTAAGAAAGATATGCTGATAACATAATGAGAAATGGAAAATTACAAAATTGTCACTAAAGTAGAAACTTGTTCTGTCTCCCAGTGCATGCATGTTTGATATATGTGACATGTGCTTAAATAAACAGCGTGAAATTGTTCATGGCAGTTTGTTGATCTCTGGATGGTGGTAATAGTGGGCATTTTTATTTGCTACCTTTTGCCTCTGTGTATGTTTTTGCCATTTAATAAGTACATATAGAGTAAGAATTAGCCCAACTCTCATTATTAAACCCTTACAGTAAGTTGGTATTTATTCTTTGACCAGCCAGCATTATCAATATCTTGATCATGTGTCTTGTTTTCCGTCCTCTTCCAGGTATATCCATGCCGATCCCAGTCTTTGGATTGCAGGACGATTCAAAGGTCTTTAAGGAGGGGAGCTGCCTGCTCGCTGATGACAACTTTGTCCTCATAGGTTCTTTCGTGTCATTTTTCATCCCCTTAACCATCATGGTGATCACCTACTTCCTCACTATCAAGTCACTTCAGAAAGAAGCCACCTTGTGTGTGAGTGACCTCAGCACCAGGGCCAAATTAGCCTCCTTCAGCTTCCTCCCTCAGAGTTCTATGTCCTCTGAAAAGCTCTTCCAGCGGTCCATCCACAGGGAGCCAGGCTCCTACACAGGCAGGAGGACGATGCAGTCCATCAGCAATGAGCAAAAAGCGTGCAAGGTGCTGGGCATCGTGTTCTTTCTGTTTGTTGTCATGTGGTGCCCCTTCTTCATCACCAACATCATGGCCGTCATCTGCAAGGAGTCCTGCAATGAAGATGTCATCGGAGCCCTGCTCAACGTGTTTGTCTGGATTGGTTACCTCTCCTCCGCTGTCAATCCACTGGTCTATACATTGTTCAATAAGACTTATAGGTCTGCTTTCTCGCGGTACATTCAGTGTCAGTACAAGGAGAACAGAAAGCCACTGCAGCTGATTTTAGTAAACACTATACCCGCGTTGGCATACAAGTCTAGTCAACTCCAGGGGGGACAGAAAAAGAACTCAGAGGAAGACGCTGAACCAACAGGTAATGACTGCTCTATGGTTACTCTAGGAAAACAACCCTCAGAAGAGACTTGTACAGACAATATCAACACCGTGAATGAAAAGGTTAGCTGTGTGTGATGGGCCGGTTGCTCTGACAACTGCACTTGAACAAGGTTTTACCCTTGCATGTGGGGGCAGGGGTAAGGAGACTGGGACAAATGAGACCACCCCAGTGACTCAACAGTCTATGCCTCATTCTGTTCTGTGTCCGAAGAGCAGTGTGTCACAATGTGCACTGGGACAATGTCCTGACAGCATCTGAGCTAGGAGTGTTAGGGTTTTATCATTGTCCTTTTAACATTGTCAGTGAGATCTTTAACATCATTTTCCTTTATTGTACAATTATAATGAGGCATAAAATCAATCCAGTTAATTTCTATTATCAAATAGAAACCTTGCTGCCCTGTTGTTGATGGGTGGCATGGGAGTGAGTTGGTGGCCTATTATTGTATATAAAAATAGCTAGAAATGCTGAAAATAGTGAATAGCCTCTTTTTTTAAAAAAAAAGCGTTTAAAATTCACCATGACACATATTTTGAAATAGAAAATAGACAGTATTATGAAATTTGTATTGCTAATACAATTAATTGAAATACTTGACAATATTTTTCATTCTTGCCTTTTCATAGATGCCATTTTGAAATGTTCACAAGATCGCTGGCATCTGCTGCGTTTGTCATTTAATTCTCATATGTGGAAGGGTTTTAAGTGTTATTCAATAACGCACTGCTTTCTCTTCTACTTCTCGGGCTTTACCTGAATTTGCAATGTGGTCTTGTTTCTTATATTTTCATCTCTGTAAACTATCAAAGGATAATTTCGCTTTTCGAAATACAGTTCTAGAACTTGCTTCAAAAAAAAAAAAAAGCATCCTGGAGGTGTTTGGTCACTCACTCTGGAACCACTGCATTGCGCATGCGCCCTTTGAGCTGCGACCAGTACATTGAGTTGACTGTCCCAGCTAAGCAATAAACTCAGGTTTCTCGCTGTTAGCAGTAGTTTCTTAGGCTATTTCTGTAAAAATTTAAAAAAAATAAAATAAAAAATCAAGTGACTTTCCTACTGACACTTAATCAGGTAAAACTGATGTTTTCAAAGGACAGGGGATGTAGCTCCAATGATGAGTGCTCATTCAGCAAGCAGGAAACCCTAGCTTGGATCCCCAGTGCTGTGTTTTAAGCCTTGGTACAGGCCAGTAGTCCTAGTCCTTGGGAGATGCAGGTGAGAGAATCAGAACTTCCAAGTCATTCTCAGCTGTTTACCAAGTTTGAGGTCAGTGTGGACAGCATGAAACCCTGTCTCCGAAAAGCAAATAAATAAATATAGGCTTTAAAAAAATGACACTTTGAGATTGATGTATTTATATTATTTATTAAAACGGGTTAGCTTGACAGTGATCTACTGAGTGTATCTTAGGAGTGGAGCAATTTCTTAGTTGCTAAGGATATAAAAAGAAATACATAAGATCTTTGCATTTAACAAAGGACAACTTAATTGGTTGTTATTGAAAGTATGAACGGATTTGTTTTGAGAATCAATCAGTTCAGTTTCTTTTTTACCTGATTCAGAAAAGAGTTTGTATCCACTCCTGAGATTATTTTTTTCTCATTTGCCAAGCAGGCAAGGAAATGGGGGAAAAATTGAATCAAGGATTTGAACTGATGTATAGAAATTAACACCTCATACTGGATCCAGTCCATGACTATCAAGGCTTAAAGCAGTATTTTTGTTCCTTCCCTCTAAAACTGCATTCATTTTACTCTTAAAGACACTAGCTCCCAATGAAAAAGCAAATACAGCTGGGCAGTGGTGGCGCACACCTTTAATCCCAGCGTTTAAAAGACAGAGGCAGGCAGATCTCTGTGAGTTCTGAGACCACAAGAACTAGTTCCAGGACAGGCTCCAAAGCTACAGAGAACCCTGTCTCGAAAAACCAAAATAAATAAATAAAATTAAATTAAAAAATTTTTAAAAAAACAAATATCAGTTACCATAATGTTTTGTAGAAATGGCTACTACAGACTAACAAGAACCAGCCACTGTTAGTCCACCTTGACACTGTGATGCCCAAGGGTAAATTGCACATTTCTGTTGGGACAGACGATAGACACAGGGTAAAATGCGGAAGGGTTTTTATTGACTATAAAGGTGTTTTGCTGTAAGTCTTTGGAAAATGTTACAGGTTTGGGGAATTAAAGAATATAGTTGGAAATGCATCAAGGTTTTCCCAGTTTTGTCCTTGCAGGCACTTCTAATGACGGCCATTGCTTCAGACATAGACTTGACAGCACATCTCTAGTACCAAGGTTGTATTTAAAAGGAGTTAGTCCTTAATGACTAGACCCTAATGACTGCTAAAAACAGAAGTAGGAAGAAGTCTGCTCTAATGCGTTTTGCCTTAGTTTCAAACGTGTCAATATGCATTAAGGAAAAGATTACAGATTCAAATCCAAGGACTTAATTCATCAGAATGAACATAAATACTGCCTGGCAGATGTCTTTTGACTACACATATATTACCAGTGTGTATGTGGTTTTTCTCTCTGTAATTATCTATTGAAGTGTATATAAGAAAACGTGTGCCTGTATATATGTACAGACATGTTCCCATGCACTTTATTCAATATTTATATATTTATATGGAAGAAGAGCAAGTCGGTGAAAACATACACATGTGCATGTTTGAATCCTATTGATCTAAATGTGAATTCATGTTCTAATATTCCTATGACTTTCCATGACTGCCAAGGGAGGTCATGTAACAGAGATGTAACAGAGATGCTCTTTAAATAAACTGGAAGTTGCTTTCATGGTATGGAAATATTTTCAACACAGGGTGTTGAAAACAATCGTCTGTGTTCCGTGAATTAATCTTAAATTGAATGGTAGCTTAAGGCCTCTCTTTAGTCTGGGTACTTCCTGACCTCTATGGCTTTTCAGATACCCTCCTCTCCCCAGTAGGGGGAGCAATGACCCTCTAATGATTTAGAGATCCATGATGAAAGGATTCATTTCTAGCCAATACTATTAAAAGAGTAACAAACTTCACTCTTCTTTAAGTTAAATGATAGATTCTTCTAGACCTAAGGGATTCAATGCCACAGTTAAGGAAAACTCAGTTAAAGCTTACATAATCTATTTGGCCACATCGCCATCTCATGGTCAGTTTTGGGAAGTGCCACCATAGTCCAATCAAATTGCAACCAGACTGCTTTTGGTAAAAGGGTTCTTCTCCCATTTTGTGCACTGATGAAACATATTTATAAAGTGTTGTTATTCTGTGCCATATGTAACAAATATAGTGAAGATTTATTTTATGTACTGATTTTAATCTATTCTAAAATATTTCAAGAATGAATGATTAATTGCCAATAAAGTACATTAAAAACAGTGAGTCAGTAGCTGTGTTTGCTCAAAGGAATTGCCCAAACCTTCCAGATCTCCAAGATGAGGACAGTTGGAAAGCAAAAGCTTGGACTTCTGACTTCACCACATTGCAAAGCTAGAACTCACTTCTTGTTGACAGAGGTTTCTGACCGCCCAGTCCCGCAGCCATTCAGTCCCAAAGAAACATACAGAGGTCTACATTAATCATAAATTGGTTGGCCTAGTAGCTCAGGCTTCTTATTAACTCTTATAACTTATATTAGCCCATAATTCTTGTCTGTGTTAGCCACGTGGCTTGGTACCTTTTATCAGTGAGGCATTCTCATCTTGCTTCCTCTGTAGCTGGGTCACAACTGCAGACTCACCCTTTCGTCTTCCCAGAATTCTCCTGTTCTCATCGCCCTGCCTCTACTTTCTGCCTGGTCGCCCCACCTATACTTCCTGTCTGGCCAATCAGCATATTACTAAAATACAAATAATACATCTTTACAAGGTACAAGACCATTGTCCCACAGCAACTTCTTCAGCTTATTGGTCATGAGTCAGTTTCTAGCCACATACAAAAGACAGATGCTCTATGTCTTATTGATACCGCCAAGAGATATAGAGGCATGCCCACAGGTGTACACAGGAACAGGTATATTACCACATGCCTGAGAACACACACTCACACACACCCCTACCCAGGAATCACAGTTAATCAAGAACATATAACATCATTAAAATCAGAATGTCACCTGATTCATTTTTTCACCTTTAAGAGTAGAAAGAAAGCATGGCTTCATAGGTGCACTCAGGAGGTGAAGGCTGAAGGATAGAGGCTGGGGGATGCCTCCAGATTACAAGGCCAGTACGAGATAGATGAACCCTGTTTCCAAAACATTTTAAATGAGGAAAATATAGAGATAATTGCAAACAGAGAGAGTGGTTTTTCCAGGGTTGTCATGCCTCATGTGTTGAGCATCTACCTGCTGTGTGCCAGGCGTTAAGCTGTCTGTTTTGCTCGTTTTACATAAATGGACTCTTCGCCATGATCCTAAAGGTAGGAATAGTCTTTTTGAAGATGAGAAAACTGAGGTTCAGTTAGCGACATGTCAAAAGTCACACAGCTAGCAAGAAAAGCAGTCGTTCAAGCCAGGGGCATCTGATTCCTTTCAGAACCCAGAAACTCCAATTTCTATCTTTGCTTCTTCTCCTATACACTTGGTTATGACCTTGAGTCATCCTTATCACCATGCACCTCACTGTATCTCCTCTAGAATGGGCCTGCTGGGCCCTGCTGGCTAACTGACAGAACGTGGCTCCATCTGATCACAGCCGTAGCTATCCCTAATAACCTACAACACACTGGAAATGTTAGAAGTGTGTTGGTTTGCTTTAGTTTTTGTTTGCTTGTTTTCATTATGATGAAACTAAGGATTCCATCTAGGGTCTCACGCTGCTAGGCAAACATTCTGCCACCAATCTGCCTCCGAACTGTACCCCCCCAGTCCTCTTTTAAACTTCCTTTGGAGAGAGGGTCTTAGGTTGCCCAGGCTGGCCTTGAACCTACTCCATAGCTTAGGAAGGGCCTGAACCTGTGTTCTTCCTCCAATATAGTTCTTCAGAATTCTCTGCCGTTTTCTATGAATGTTTCTGACCTTCGAGCCACTTTTTTATGTCTGCTACCATGAGGCAGAGGTTCCTTCATCTGGCTCCCTTTATTGCGTCTACCTAAAGTTACCCATTTAATATCACATTTGGAAGACTGTCACCAGATTTATAGTCACATTCCTTGTGTGCCTAACAAACAAGATTCAGTTACTCATCCTTGATAAGTTAATTGAAAGAGCCAAATTAACAGTGAAAACAATAAATGAGGGTTTCTTCGATGAGGGATGAAGAGATTCAGAAGGCAGGAGAGAGCTAAGTGGCTCCACCAAGGTGTGTTCCCGCCCACCATTGTCTCAGCACCAGTCTCTCCGTGCATCACCATCTAACAAGCTGGAAGTCGTTTCCCCGGACACAAGCTTCTCTTTTGACTGGCAAAATCTCTTTCTCTGGTTGTTCCCAGGGTCTGGACATTTTCTTCTCCAGCAAGAGATTCCTGGAGAAATTCTATTTACTGGGGGACCCATTTGTCTCAATAGTCTGGCAGTCAAAGATGAGGACACAAGTATGTCTTTTGACTGTATTTGCTCCTGCCAGGTAGGCCTCTATTTTAAAAGAAACTAAAGCTTATTGGCCTTGGGAACTATCGACATCTCTTTAGGCAGAAACCAAAGGCAAACATTTTAGACACCAAGAAGACAAATGAGAAAGAAACTTGGACACCAGTAATGTTTTCCTGGTGTCTCACAAATGATCTACAGAAAAACAGGTAATGCTGGATCCTCCATAATTCATATACATGTTTACAATTTAACACTAGAAAGAACTTTTAAATAGAATTTCCTAAATGCATATTGTATTCATATCTTTTCTACCCCTACCCGTTGCCCCAACTCTTCCTGTGCCCCCTGACTCCCTCTCAAAATTATGATCTCTCAAATTATTATTGAGATATGCGAGCGTGCGTGCACACACACACACACACACACACACACACACACACACACACACACACACACCTGCTGAGTCCATGTACTCAGTCACTCAACTGTAAACGAATATGTAAGAGGCTGACCTCTTGTGGTTGGATAACCAGGCAGTGAACTCATCCCTGGCAAAGACTGGCTCTCCCTCTTGGAGCCACAATTTGCCTGAAGTTCTCCATCTAGAGGAGGCCTCTCTGAGATTTTCCCTGTCCACACTGGCACGTCAACTGCTGTTGTCATTATGCAAGTCTTGTTCAGTCTGCAGTGAGACAGTGTCTTCTACATATGACATGGAAGCTGCCCCACCCCCATGAAATCTCAACAATATTATCACCTAACATTGAGTTTTAATCCATAATAATGACTTGGATAAAATCCAAAACTCTTAAGATTTTATTGTAAATTGCAAAAATTAGGAATATTACTAAATTCTTCTTCACATTTTATGACTTATGGGCATTTGTTCTAGTAAAATACACAATGAATAATTATATCACCTTTTGTCATTTACTGATTATTTGCATATGTAAAAAACAAATGGTATCTTCTGAATAACATTAATAATGTACAAACGGTTCCATTGAAGGCTCACTTTCTTCCCTCAGACTTTCATTTCCCTCTCCCTAACAGTCGTGCCACTATGGCGCCAGTGAGCGTACAATGGCTGCCAGGTTGGCATCGTAATTCATGGAGTTCACAGCTGGTTGAGACTGTTAATGCCTTTTCTCTCTGTGTTACTCAGGATCCTCTAGGGGAACAGAGCAGACAGAAGGAATATACATCCCCTATATGGAAATTATTAGAGTGTCTTAACCTAAGAAGCCAGGGACCATTCTGGCCACGGGGCTGGATGTCTCAGCTGGCCTTCAGGGTGTGTTGAAATCCTAAGTAAGTAGGCTTTAATACCAGCTAAACAAAAGTGAGCAGGCAAAGAGCAAACCTTCCTTTGTCCTTGCCCTTTACATGGGCTGCCACCAAAGGGTAGGGCCCAGATTTCAGGCAGGTTCTCCAACCTCAAGTTATCTAGGATTTAAGGCGGGTCTTCCTGCCTGGTATGATCCAGTAAATCAGAAAGCCCTCACAGGTATGCTTGGGTTTTAGTCAATTCCATAAGCAGTCAAGTTGGCAACCAAGAACAGCCATCACACTCTCCCAGTGTTCTGTGCGGCACCTTCTGGGGCCATGAAAGCTAACTAGCGGGGATAAGTCATCCAGCTCAGCCCTAGCTTGATTTCTCTGCATTCTCCAATGATGGTGTATGGAGTCTTCAGTGAGAGGGTTCATCAACTCGTTCTGATGAGCAAAAGGAGGAATGGCAAGAGCCTTGCAATTTAACACCCATGTGTTCACAGGACCCGAGACACCATGAAAGCTTCCTGCTTACTTAGAGCCTCTTCAAATGGCCCAATTGCAGCTGGAGAGAGACAGAAAATTCAGGTCAGCTCTGCTACTCTTGTCTGACGGCAGGCCAATGTTTCTGTTACCTGGAAGGTGGGATAGAAGACTGAGAGCCAATGGTAGAGGAGCCTGCTGTAGGTCTGAACTTACCTGAATGTTGGAAAACCTAGTCCTTCAGATATGGATGAGAAAAAGAACATTCTGGAATGCTTACATGCTATAGATGAACTTCAAGCAATGGTAGCTAACTTTCATAGCAACAATCCTGTGACACATCAACGATCAAAGGAATTTGTCAGCTATGGAGCCAAAAGTGAGATACCAACATCCAAGGGTCCTGCTGTGGCATTATCGCAGTCAGACCTTCTGGGAACAGTTTCATAGCTGCTGCAAGACAAAGTTGCTCTTTTTAGTAGTTTCCAGCTTCCTAAAGAGTAATTGAACCTTTTATTTGAGATCAGTTTTCTTGAAGGGTTAAAATTTGAAGCCTAAATAGATTTAGAACTCAGGGTGACAAAGAGCTTTTTATTTATTTTTTTAAAACTAGATTATTGTTGAAAGGAAGCCAAGGTCACTTATGTCTTTATTTATAATTAGAATTATGAGATCTTCAAATGGTGCTTTTTGTGCCTCCTAGAGAACAGCACGGTGTGTACTTCCTGTCCCACATTTCTTTCTGATATTGAAAAGTGATGTATGCCATTACTCATCACGTCTGAGTTAGGGTGACTCTGAGAACAAAGCCAAGAGTGAGGTTCAGATTGCTAACATGCAAGATGATAAGAGGAAGAAAATGGGGTTAGAGAGAGAAGAATGAAATGTCCACAAGTGTATTATATTTGTGGTTGCTGGGCGTGTACCTAAGCTGAGTTGAATACATCATTTGTTCTCTTAGCAGTTCTGTTAATGAAAACCCCAGCGTATTTATTCTACATAAAGCAGGAGTACATATGGGAAGTCTGTGGATAGCAGTATCCTTTTAGAAAAAGAATGAGGTCTTGCATAAGAGATTATTTGATGCACTTTACAAAATATGTGTTTATTTTATTCAGTCCTCCAACTTTGCCACAGATTAACCTAGGAAATATGCAGTGAAGGGGTACACAAGACAAGATGACAATGACTGTTTTAGCCACTCTAGACACTAGTGAAAATCAGCGTTATATGGACCAATGACAAAAGTCTTCAGATTGTTATAGAATTCATAAAAGTATTTTAAATATAAAAAGAAAATTAGAAACATCATAGACAAGAATTTCATAAGATAACAAAGTCAAAAGAAGCAGTGACCAAGCCAAAACTAATTTTTTCCAACACATACATATTTAATCATCTGTCTCTCTGGTGCTCTGAAAATGAGATGTTACCTGTTTTGCATTTAATCTCTAGAGGGAGATTTTCTTATGAATTAGGAGGAAAATATGCCATTAGCATATGAGTGATGTGAATCTAACAAAATTAAAACAACAAAATGCTCCTAAGAGCAACTGGGATGATTTGCATGAAATGCCACGCTTTAGTCGGGCTTCCACCAGGCCCAGAGAACATGGCTGTGACTAAATTGTCTCTGACCTTCTCTCTACAGAATGAAAAGCTGTGGCCCACATTTGGTCTTGTTCCCATATACAGGATAGGCCTGACAATGTTCAGGAACTCATTAGAACTACTCAAAAAGAATAAATCTTGAATCTGGTGGTATAGCTTAGAAGATCATCTGCCTAACATGTACAAGCCCCAGGTTTTATCCTCAGCTCCAAAAAAAAGGAATAAATCTGAAATCACAATCAATATAATGATATAAATAATTTATCTTAATAATAAAAAGATGAGATAAAACACTACTGTTAGAGGAACATTTATATAATTATTCTTTGAGAAATTTGCCTTACTGATGTCAAAAGATAAGTGAACTTTTCTTCTTTGGGTATGGATAGTTTTTAAATAGAATATTTTTTAAAATTTATTCTTTGACAATTTTATATTTGTAAACAATGTGTGTTGACCGTAGGCATTCCTAACATTTTCATTCCCCATTTGTGCCATCCCCTTAAAAATAAATAATAACTCACCGAGACCAATTGATGCTGCCTGTTTGAAGGTAGTCTGGTCTCGTTGGCTTGATCTTGTGTGGGTGAGCACATTTACAGTGAGTTCATGAGTGCCCTGTCCAGAAGGGAGCATTTCACAACATCCCTCCCCAACCTGCAGCTACTGTGCCCTTTATACCCCCTCTTCGACATGTTCCCAGCCTTGTGGTGGGAATAAAGGGGGCTGACATAGATGCCCCATTTAGGACTGAGAACTAGATAGTCACCCGGATAAGAATATTACTTTCTGGATGAGGCAATCAGTATGCTGTTAAAAAATGAGGTGTAATCTGACTAGATTCTAAGAATTTGGGTAAGTTATAGTCACCTGTAGGTGGGCAAATAATATCAAAAGTAGAAATTAGCAGTGTTTTCACTTTTTCTTGCAGTGCAGAAGTAAGCTCAGCACTACCCGGTCTATTTTCCTTATGGTAAGAGGGAGAGTAGGAGAAGCACAGGAGCAAGATACTAATGCCAAAATCTGTTGAGCAAGAATTTTGTGCAGAGCTCACATATGCAATCACAATAAGGCAGCCAATGAATACATGGTCTCAGAAGGCAATCTGACCAACTTTTCTAAGCTGAAGAGTAGAAGCCTGTCCCCATGGAAAGGAAGGGAGATAGAATACACTGGCATAAAGTACTAAAAGGGAATGGTGGAACAAGAAGACATCAGAAATGGAGGGCAGAGTAGAAGAGGAAGTAGGGGGAGACACACACACCACACACCATACACACACACACAGTTAAATTGGAGTCACCCCTTAACAGGGTAATAGCACCCCTATTTGATACTCATGGCTAAGAAAATCAAACAAAACACAGTACCAGTATAAATCACAACTTGTGGTAGTTGAATGAGAATGTCCCCCATAGGCTCATATATCTAATGCTTGGTTCCAGCTGGTGGAACCATTTAGAAGAAACTAGAAGGCGTGGCATTGTTGGAGGAGGCATGTCACTAGAGGTGGTCTTTGAGGTTTCAAAAGTCTATGCAAGGCCCAATCCCTCTTCAGCTGCAGCTTGAGGATCAGATGTAAGTCTCGGTTACTACTCCAGCACCATGCTTGTCTGCTACCATGATCCCTGCCACAATGGTCATGGACTTGTCCTCTGAAAATGTAAGCAATCCCCAAATTAAACACTTTCCTCCTCTGGTCATGGTATCTCTTTACAACAACAGAGAGGTAACTATGACATTTCTATTGGAGCTGTTGGCCAGTGAGGTCCCATAGCCGCCAAACAACACAGACTATTGTCAATGCTTTCAGTTACCCTCCATAACATGACAATAAGACTCTAATTCTGCAGACACCACATGCTTGCAGCATCATTGAAGATGAAGAAATCAAGCTAATACTAACCAGTTTTATTCCATACAGGATAGCTTTCAGAGTGCTGGAAGGTTCCAAGGAAGCACTATAGGAGAACAGTATTTATCAGTCAGACCCAGCAAAGGACACTTCGAGCTCTGATGATGAGCCTGGAAAGACTTGTCCACTAACGCAATAAGTGAGCCAACTGTCATGGGAGTAACCAACTGCTTTTTCATTGTATCTAAGTACCACTCCACAGGAGAAACCCAAACCTGATACCACATTTGGACTAAGATCCTATGGCCAGAGAGGTCATAGGACCTAAGGGAGAACCGACTGCTATTATGTTGCTAAATGGACAGAGTATGAAATTGACTGCTGATGACCTATTGTTAGACACATAGATCACTGCATCTCTCAGTCCTCATCTGAGAAGCTTCTATCTGCAGTTGATGGTGATTAACACAGTGACCCACAATTAGCCAAGGAATAAGAGATGAAAAAGTGCTCAACACTAAAAGGAACATATATACTGAAAATTCCTCCCCCAAGATTCAGGGATCATTACAGAAGAGGTGCCAGAAAGAATGTCAAATCCTGAGGACATGTGATTGAAAAAAACATTATCTCCTGGACATAGCAGCTGCACTTATGAACTCAAGGCAGTTGTAACGGCACGTTCAAAACCTGTGCAAGACCAAATCCCAGCAAACAGAAGAGTTGGCCACACAATCTTACCCCAAGACACGGAGCCATTGGCGATTGACAGCTGCTGGGAGAGAGAGAAGTAGTTTTTCTAAGAGTGTAGTCCCTGGTAAGTTGACCACTCTTCTGTACAAGACCACACATAAAGAATATGTGTACATCACAAATTGATCTTTGTGGGCAGAGGCCACTTGCTCGTTCCTGGCTGTGCAGAACTGAAATAATCACACAGAAACTATATTATTTGCAATACTGTTTGGCCAATAGCTTAAGCGTATTTCTGGCTTACTATTATATCTTAAATTAACTGATTTCTATTATTTTATATTTTACCATGAGGCTCGTGGCCTACGAGCAAGATCCTAGCTGGCAGCTCACGTCTTTCCCCTGTGGTGGCTACATGGCACCTTACGATTCCACCTTCTTTCTCCCAGCATTCAGCTTAATTTTCCCATCTAGCTCTATTCTGCTAAGCCACTGGCCAAAACAGGTTTATTCATTAACCAATAAAAGCAACACATAGACAGAGGACTTCTAACACCAGATCTTGATTTTACTTGTTTGTTTGTTTGTTTGTTTGTTTTGCTGGAGTGAAGCTACACCAAGTTCTAACCTTGGGCAGGATACAATTCTTCCTAGTGACTCTAACTTCAGGCTGCGTTTCCGGCGCAGGGCCCCTTGTTCTGTCCCACCCAGCTCCCGGTGCATACCCGAAATAATTACACGGAAACTGTATTCATTGAAATACTGCCTAGCCCATTAGCTCTAGCCTCTTATTGGCTAACTCTCACATATTTGTTTAACCCATTTCTAATAATCTGTGTGCCACCATGAGTCGTGGCTTACCGGGAAAGACTCAGCATGTTTTCATGGCGGGCGGCTCTCTCTGGCTCTGTCCCCTTCCCAGTATCCTGTTCTCTTTCCCTGTCTATCTAAGTCCTGCCCTATCAGAAGGCCAAGGCAGTTTCTTTATTAACCAATAAAAGCAACCCAAATACAGAAGGACCCTCCTACACCATAATTCTCTACACAAAGAATTGCTCTTGACTGGATAGACAGAATGATAGCATACCCTTTGTTGTCTCTCCTTTTGACTCAGCTTTTTGCCCAGAAAGCATACTCAACATAAATTCCTCTCAAACAAAGTGGAAATGCATAAACTCTGTTGATTGTCTTAGTGGGTAGGTTCAAAAACAACTTTCTTATATGTTCTTTGTACTTCCTGCACCAAGTAAGAAAAGAATTTTAACTGGAAAAAATCATATTAGACATGCTAGTCAGAGAAATTGCAAAACCTCTACTTCCTTCAGAGAATATAGAATTTACTGTCAGGATGCAAATAGAAATGAGTAAGGAGGGATCAATAACATCTAACAGGCCTTGGAGAAATAGAGAGACACAACCTACTTCATACCACATCCAAGGCTGTCAGAAAGATGCACATACTCACTACAGGCCTCCTAGTCCATAGCTACCCTCCTCAGCCTGTTTCTCTCATGTCTTTTTCTCTTATCATCTCCCTACCAATCTTCTTCTAGCATCTTATAGCATGTGCCGACTCAACATCCACCACGACGTAACTCTGCTTGGTCTTTGACCTTCTACAGTTGCCAATAATCACTCAATCTACCCTGCACTTCCTTGTGCAGAGGTTTAAGGAAGGACTGATAATGGTTCAGGTTCTCCATAGCAGGACAGATGTTTTCTGCTGAACCCTGTCTGAGGATGCAGACCAGATTGTAGCTAGAGGCTCTTCTCAATCTAATCTTCTGGGATGAGCTGTGTGGGAAGTTCCCCAGAAAGGATTTTTGGCAGGCAAAGAGTCACCGGATTTACCAGAGGTGTACATGCTAATCAAAACCTTCTCTGCAAAGTGAACCCATGGACTTCCTGCTCCAGTCAGTGTAGCTGCCTCTTTAAGGCTTTGCATTCCTGTTTCTTTCCATTTTCCCTTCTAATATAACTATTTTCAACTCCCCCTCCAAGCCTCTTCTGAAAAGCATAACTTTCACAGTAATTGACACTTAAAAGGATATTATAAGAAGCATATCTACCACTTTTTAAATGGTTTAATCAGAAAAAGTCATCACTAAAAAAAACAAACAAACAAAATGAAAAACAGTGGGTGGAAGATGAATCAAACTCAGTAATGTTTTTTTCAATGCTTGCCTCAGAATTGTGATTTGATGACCTTTACGGAGCAGTTGCTGTACTTCGTGATTAAAATAGTCACATTACAATCTACAGGAAATTGGACAATTTAGAAAGAAAAAGAAATCATTCAAACCTCAGTGGAGGAGAAAAATCATTTGGTAACTAAATTAGAAACATTTATGCCATCAGTTTGACAGAGCCCTTAGAACCACTGATGTTACGAAACTTGTATGTTCCAGAATGTCTGCATTATAGCTGCCAGTGAGGCGAACATGGATTTCAGCCTCTACAGATCAGAACCATGAGACAAATCAGAGACTGGAACACTAATAAAAATATGGCAGGTCAGGCATGGTGGTGCACACCTTTAAGCCCAGCAGCACTTGGGAGGCTGAGGCAGGTGGATCTCTGAGTTTAAGGCTGGCCTGGTCTACAGACAGAGTTCCAAGACAGCCAGGACTCCACAAAGAAACCCTGTGGAAAAACAGCAACAAAAAATCGTTAATAAAACATTCCTCCTGTAGCACAAGAGTTATTCAAATTATTCATATTTCTTTTTTGTTTGGTTTGGCTTGGTTTGATTTTTTGAGGCAGTATCTCACTCTGTAGCCCTGCCTGACCTGCAAGTCACCTCAAACGCGCTCACTGTGAGCAGCCTCCGGAGTACTGGGATTAATATACAGCACAAAATTATTCATATCCTTTAGATTCACAGCAAGAAGAGAATAATATAATAAAGCTGGGGTAATTTGTTTTTAAAGTATCACGGTGAATCAAAATTCTTAGGAAGGACATGGTGTAGAGTCTATACTTTAAATCTAGTGCTGAAAGATTTAAGAAGATGTCAGAAATAAAATTGTGAGCTTAGGAGTCACCCAGACATTACTTTGTATCCTTTCTCTACCATTTACTGTCTGTGGGGAGCAAATATTTATACTTTGCAAGACTCACCTGTTAAATGTGCATTGTTATGATTCAAATGTGAAAATTCTCCAGAACCTTCTCCCCATTCTGTGGTGCAGTACTGGGAGGTTGTGGGATGTTTGGGGCACAGGGCATGGCTTGGAGATACAGGTCACTAGGGGTGAATCTTCATGGTTATAACATAGTCCTGTTTCTGGTCCCGTCTCTGCTTGCTGTCAGTCACAATGTGGGAAGCATAACTCACAGGCTTCTGCTGCTTAGGACCAAACAGATTTTCCCACTGTGCCTTCCCCATTGTGAGGAACATGAGTCAGGACAAACCGCTCCTCCCTTAAGTTGTTCCTGTTAGGTGTTCTGTCACAGTAGCACAAGTAACTAATTCAAGGGTAATATTAGTTTGCAGCATTGTAAAGATCATTTACAGAGATCGTCGGTAACAGGAGCTGATTCATAGAAGGAGGTAGTGAGCAGAGGCTACTATGACCTCCTGGCCATTTTCCACAGGAAGGAGGAGAAAAATGAGCACAAGGGACCCTCAGTACTAACAAGCCTAAGGCAAAAGTTATATGTGAGATCTAGCAAGGGTTTCCCACAAATCTATTTCTGTCTGGTTTTTCCCCTGGTGTATCTATAAGATGCACTACCCAGAGGGAAAGCAACAAGAAAGGATGAATGCTGTGTGATCTCACTTACATGCAGAATATAAAACAACCAAATTCATAGCAGTAAAGCAGCGCAGTGGTTACCAAAGACCAGGCATTCAGGAGATGCTGGGCAAAAAAACAAAGCCTTGCAGTCATAGAACTGATATATACAACACGACGTGAGCAGTAAGAGATACTGTATCCCTTACTTGAAGATATCTAGAAAGGTAGATCTGAAGTGTTCTTTCCAACATCTATATATGAATGTGTGGTGGTTGATGTGTTAATTTGACTGTTAGTTATTACGTACATACATGTAGATTTAATCATAATATGGTATACCTTGAATGTACACAGTTGTCGGTTACATCTCATTAAAGTTTGTGAGATTTCTGGGAGAAAAATGTATTTTATCATTCTTCAATCTAGTCCATTCCCAATATACTTTCATGAACACTTCGAGAAATATTAGATTGAGGAATGTTGCAAGGTAGAAACTATTTGACTTTAAAACTAAACAGAACATTCTTTGGAGTTCTTTTGAAGATACAGCTTAATGGGAGGCATCTGCTTTCCTGCCTTGTCTGGTTTTAAAAGTTCTGAGAAATTCTTCCCATAAGGGGACCCCAACATAGGCCTCTTGGTCCCCCTGGATTGTGTCACGTCAGATGCAGATAGGGTGGGAGCAATGCTTTCACCAGTGTTTCTCAGAGATGTGGGAAAACACAGGCCTGGCACTTCTACAAGTGAGAAAAACCAATGGTTTGCTCCATCCTAGACAACAACTGGCAATCCAGAAGACTTTTTTCAGGCTGCCAATGGACCAGCAGAAAACAAAAATCAGATGTATTGGCAAAGGAGCTCCATGTCTAAGCCTGGTGTGAAGGGAGTAAGCCTCCCTACCTCCCTATCCAAGCACTACAGACAAGGGCCTCACGAGGCTTTGGGACTAAGGTATTTGGACTCTTGAAAGGGAGCATCTCCTTGTACTTTCCTGCCAATCTTTAAGGCAGAACGGAAGTCGGGTACAGGGTAATTTTGATTTAGAAAAACTTTATTTTCTCTGAAATGTTATTATTTAAATTAATAGTAAGGAAGCTATGACTTCAAGGTACATTTCCTTCAAATGGTATGAAAAACTGTCCATTGTGTTGGCTAGGAAGGCAAGAGGCTCATTCCATTCCTACCGACCATCTTTGGAGCAATAAAAAAAATTCCATTTTTTACCACTGGCTGACACCTGCTGGGCATCTACTGTTAAGCAGCCTCAGCCCTTCAGAACTCAAGAGAAAAGAACCAAGAGAGCCGCCAAATTCCCAGACAACTCTTCAGCAAGAACAACAGACACAGGTCTGCCCCTTGTCTACAGAGACCTTCCTCACCCCAAAGTGGAGCCCCTGCTCCACACACAAGCAACACTGTGGTACCCACAGCTTCCACATTTGAAATCACAGGTACCTATGGGTTGTTGTAACAATCTTGTGATGAGGTGTTGTTAGTGACCATCGTGAGTCAGAATGAAGCAAAAGAAAAAATAAGGCAGACACAGGGATTCAAGAGCAGCCAAGTTAAGTGGTGGCCACTGTCAGGGTGTAGATAAACTACAGGTGAACAACAGAAGAAAATCACCAGCATCCAACAGTTTGTTTAGATAACAACGACAACCCACATCTTTCAAAAGCTCCAGAACAATGGTTCTCAATCTGCGAAACACACTTAAAATGCAGACTGCTGGGTCCCTTTCCAAAGATTCTTGATGCGTTTACCTAATTATTCCTTATCAATAAAACCTTGGTAGTCAGATATTGGGATAAGATAAGACCTGAATGATCAGAGAAGTGGCAGAGAAGCGACCAGTGACCTCCCTATCTCTTTCATTCCTCCATCCAAAAAGACTGAGACCCTCTGTAAGCCCTGCCCTACTACTTCCTCTCTCTCTATCTGTCCTCAGTCCTCCAAAACCTCTATGGTTAATTTTGGTCAGCTAGTAGTTAGCTCAGTCCTCTAATTCAAAACGAACTTTATTGATAGTCCTGGGAGCATCAGAATGCAATCAAAATATCCCACAGCAGATTCTGTGTGGAAGCATGTAGGGTGTAGGCCAGGAATCAAAAGTTGTATATAACACACAGAGTTTCTACATAGTCTTCAGACCTCTTTTCAGGAAACATTGACTTAAAGGTATGGCTGCAGCCACCTTTTTCATTACTTCAGTGGACATTTAATTGAAATGCATCCAAGTAGCCAGACACGGTAGAACAAGCCTGTAACCCCAGCACTCAAGAGGCAGAGAAAGAAGGAACACAGCAAGTTCAAGACCAGCCAAGCCTGCATAATGAGACCTGTCTCAAACTTAAGTAATAGATAAATGTAAAGCTCACCCAGTTATTTAGGGGGATGCTGGGAATTACTGCAAAGATGCTGACAAAGGCTCAGTTCCTGGCTTCAGAAAGTCCACAGCCTGGCTGAACACACAGGCACAAGAGTGAATGGAAAACTGGCCATTAGCAGGTCTGGAAAGTATTTGTGGAGAAGAAGACTGACTTGTGACAACTAGAACCTGAAACTCCCCTCAGAGGCTCGTGTTTCTGGGACTTGGTCCCCATCTTGCAGACCTAATTTGAAGTCTGTGGTGCATTTGTGAGATGGGGTTTAGGTGGAGGCAGTAGACCTGTGAGGATTTTATCCCTACTGGTCCAGTTGCCGATCTGCTTCTTGGCTCATGCCGTGAGTATCCTAAGCCACGAGTGGTAGTGCATACCTCCTTTAATCCCAGCACTCAGGAGGCAAAGGCAGGCGTGTCTCTGAATTTGAGCCCAGTCTGTTCTACAAAGCAAGTTCTAGAATAGCCAGGGCTACACAGATAAACCCTATCTCAAAAACAAAATAAAAAACTATTACCTATACAGGCTCCCACTGAGTTGCCATGACTTGATTACACAGACACCAGACAGGATCATAGTATTGAAGGTAAAGATGCTGGTGGTGAACATGATGGCCATACCTAGAGTAGAAAATGCTGACAATGTTTGGAAAGAAAAAGAATGAATAGGAGATAGGAGAACAATTGAATGAAGCCCTTTAGAAAACTATTAGACTCCAGGCTCACAGTCTTCTGACCATCATACCAAGATTCTTTATCCTCAATTCCAAAGCCAAAAAATATCAAAAACCAAAGTTACTACTTACTCTATTTAGTTATTTAGCTACTCACTTTAAACTCCTGTCCATGTTGGCTTATCTGTGATGTTATCAGTATGCTGATCTTGTTTATGGGTACATTTTCCCTGTCACCTCAAACTTCTTAAAAATAAGATAAATGAAGACAAAAAACAATAATGTGTGAGCTGTTGGGGCACTTCGGCACAATTATCATGCTTCTAAAACTACAGTATTTATGCCTCTCAATAGCCCTCCTAAATTTTTGTTAGCTTGTGCTTACAGATTCTGCCAAATCCTCATTTCAATGAGGATTCAATTTGCTTTTCTGTATATGAAGTTTCAAAAGATATATTTCCTAGCAGCAAAGCCCCTATAGACAAGGAGAGGCTTGAGAGCACCAGGAAAGGCATTTCCGGAGCTGTGTGTGCTTTTGCACCAGTGGCAGGGGAGTCTCTACTGAGTTCATTAAATAGCATGACATTATTTATTTCTGCTTCTGGGGAAGAAATGGAAGCCCATACCTCTCTCCTTTACTCCGTATGATTTGATCACTGTTTTCTGTCAATAAATTTCCCCAATGGAAAGAGAATTACAGTGATCTGTACATCTATTAACCTTGTTTATTTCCCCATCTCCTGAGTTAATAATAAATTCAACTATTCCACCCTCGATTGCATTTTTCTTTATAGTCCTATATTTATCAGATGGTCGCATGGCATATTGCAATGCCCTTGCCAATTCTATGTACCAAATATTTGTCTCAGTCACCCTGGATCCCTGAAAAAGCACATGCTGAGATTATATACAAGTTGCCTAAATGAAGTCCAGTGTGTGACCCTCCTTACCCCTCCTTCTGTGAGGGAAGGCAGAGTAATAGACCTGCTGTGGTGATGGTTCTTGAGCAGACCAGAACTCCTGAAGATGGAGGCAAGTTTGCTCACGGGCCAGTCCTGTCCACTATCACTCACAATCCTCTGAATCCAAGTGGACCATTGCAATCTCTCCCTTTCCATCTCTAATTGTATCATTTGAGTTTTTCTCTCTTCGGGATAAGATTGGTTAAACAAATAGGTCAAATTTGTTTTATTTTTTTCAAGAACCAATTATAGCTGAACCTATGATATTGAGATCTGTAGTCTCAAAATCACTTATTTCTGCCTATATGTTTATTTCCTGGCCTTGGGGTTTGGTTGTTCTGTTTATTTAAGTCCCTAAACTGCATCATTCAATGGAATTTCTCTGATTTTTTTTAAACATTTGCTATCTTTGTGTGTTCACATGTGCATTAATGAACATGTACAAGGGTATGCGTGTGTGTGTGTGTGTGTGTGTGTGTGTGTGTGTGTGTGTGTTCCACTACATTTACTTAGTTACCTACATAACCATGGGTGGGGGTTATTTACTGGAGCAAGGACAATTACCAGTGACTACACTATTGAGGAATATGACTCCTCTTCCCCAGACACCATTAACTTCCTATAGCACCAAGCTTAGGGGTGGGGCACAGCTTATAAACTCCTTTCCCATCCTTCACAGGATATTGATGGGCATAGTTTTTTACAGGTCTTGTACATGTAGCCACTTCTGCTGTGGGTTGATGGGTATATGACCTCCATCCGGAAGATAGCATCTCACATCACTCCTCCCCATCTTCCAGCTCTTGCATGTTTCCCCATGCTTCTTCCCTGAGGCTTGGAGAGTGTGATAAAGTCATCCTATTTTGAGCTGAACTCGCCACAATCACTTATTCTCAGCACTTAATCAGGTATGAGCCTCTGCATTAACCACTGCTCATTGCAAATAGAAGCTTCTCTGACCAAGCTAATAGAGATATCGGTCTGTAGATGTAAATAAAGACATTTAGAAGGCAGTTTGACACCATTTCCACTTAGCACATAGTAGTATGTTTCCTCCATACCCAGAGATGTGGATTTGGGGCCTGGTTTATAATACTAAGCATGGATTCTACCTATGGATTGAGCCTCACCTACACTCATAAAATGGTAGGTCACTGCCATATTATTCATGCCACTATTGCACCAGTGGGCACACCTTGCCTAGAAGGTTGGTATTGCAGTTCACAGAGCTTACAGCTAAGTAAACCTACTACTGACTTGTTGGCGGGAGGCTGCTTGTTCGTTCCCGGCTGCCCAGAACCAAAATAATCACACAGAAATCTGTATTAATTACAATGCTGTTTGGCCAGTAGCTTAAGCATATTGCTAGTTAGCTCTTACATCCTAAACTAACCATCTCCATTAAGCTGTGCATCACCATGAGGTCATGGCCTCCCAGCAAAGTTTCAGGGGGCTCCAGCAGAGGTGTCTGTCTCCAGCGGTGGCTACATGGCTTCTCACTGACTCTGCCTACTCTCCCTATATATCTTTTCCAGCCTGGCTATATTCTGTTAAGCCATTGGCCAAAAGCAGCTTCTTTATTAACCAACGGTAATAAAACATATTCACAGCATTCAGAGGGGAATCCCACATCACTGCCTTTTCTCCCCCAGAAGTCTGCATGGAAATTCTGTAACTACAAAAGATGGTCAGGAGGAGTGAGACATGGGCAGTCACATCCATGCCAGTGTCATCTAGCCTGTTTGTCCCTCCTGCCACCCACTCACAGCATCATGGTTTTCAAATGTTGTTACTGTATTACTGGCTCAGGCTGTATAGTTGACTCTAGGAGGCAGACGACTGGGCGAGAGTGGTATTTAACCGTTGTTGGAAGACACTGGCTGGCTATGTCACGTTTACCTGAGCTAGTCTGGGCTGGAAGCCATGGGCACTGGTATAAACTCACTAGCTTCCATTTCTCCTGCTCCTCTTGAAAACTTTGAACTTTCTCTAACAAATCAGTAGACGGTCTGGAGACAGATTGCTTCAATTTGTATTCAACTCAGCTCCCAAATAAAATAGGTCATTTAAAAAAATATTTATTTACTTATTATCTATACAGTGTTCTGCCTGCATGCATGCCTGCATGACAGAAGAGGGCACCAGATCTCATTATGGATGGTTGTGAGCCACCATGTGGTTGCCAGGAATTGAACGCAGAACCTCTGGAAGAGCAGAGAATGCTCTTAATCTCTGAGCCATCTATCTAGCTCCTAAAGAGATCATTTTTAATGATTAGTTTATTACTTTATCCTCTTCACTCTAAAAACTGTAGAGGGCACAGAGGTCTTTGTGTTCATAGACATGCACTAGATGAGCCTGGAATATAGAAAAAAACAAAGTTGTTCCTTCAAAGAGAGGATGGAAAAGTCTGTTTTCCACCCAGAATGCTGGAGTGGATGTCCTTTCTAGCCCGGTGACCTTTGCACAATTTGTGTGACTGGAGGCGTTCCAGCACTGGACCCTGCTCCAGGCCCATTCTTGCCAACTTGTTCTTCTTAGTCAATATATAGACCCCCCATCTTTATGGAAGGGAAGCTTTACAAAGAGTTTCAAAAGAAAAAAAAAAACCAACAAAGAGTTTCAATGTTGTCTGCATTTAGCTTACTTTTTCCCTCAAAGAGATTTGTGTAGGCTTTTTGTGCATGTGAGACTGAGTTAGCCATCACAAAAAATAGTTTTCACCAGGTTGTGCTGAGCTTAAGCCCCAAATAAGCCACTTGGGGTCAAACTCCCTAAATTTGAACCAACACTGGCTACTGAGTCACGTGTGCTAAGTTGTCTTCTTGCTTCTCACTCAGCACTCTGCTGCCTGTGAAGGTCACAGAGACCCCTGAAAAAATATTACTGAAGGAAGATTACCAAACATTCTCCCTTCCAAAAGCAGAAATAAGGTATATACTGCTTCCTGGGGAAAAATAAACAAATTTTATGTAGCTTACTGCTAAGAAAAATACCAACAGAAGACCTTGAGCATCAAGGAACGAATGCTTTATCCTGTAGCTGCCTTAATACATACTATATAAGGCTGCTGCAAATAGCACACGTTTTTTGCTTAGTCATTTACATAAGAAAACAGTGCCAAAGTATTATTCTGGGAATGCTGCTGTCAAAGCAACAGGAATATAATAGCAGGTGTATAGCACAGAGGAGGTTTGTTTTTTTTATTGTACACATAAAAGAGATATATTGTACACAAAATGGCCATTCCTAGAAATAAGGATTAGATAGTTATGGATTTCCATATGATTGATGAGTTTCTTTCTTAAGATTTCTTTGTTTTATTCTCTCTCTCTCTTTCTCTCTCTGTATTGCTGTTTTGTACTGAATAAAATCAGTAAGTGGCCCGATGTCTTTAATAAGTGTGATAGTGGACATAACACATGCCCACAGATTCTCTGGCCCGTTTATCAAGCCTCCTTTCTGTAGCCTGGGTAGCTTGTGGTTTCCATGATCAGCATTTCAAGGTGACTTGAGGAAAGGGCATGTAATTCCTGCCTCATCTTTCTGTACCTGAGCCAGTATGTAGACAGGCAGATGCTCTGACCAGAAGGCAGCATCCACTGCCGAGTCACCTATCAATGACTCCGTTCCCCAGGCAGATGCTCTGACCAGAAGGCAGCATCCACTGCCGGGTCACCTATCAATGACTCCGTTCCCCAGGCAGATGCTCTGACCAGAAGGCAGCATCCACTGCCGGGTCACCTATCAATGACTCCGTTCCCCCACTCTTGACTCATCTCAGCTTTTGGCTCTCACGGTTAATCCACAGACACCAGGGATCATAGATAATTTATCCCTCTTTGGGCCTTGTCTAACTTCTGAACCCCAGAATGAGCAAAGCAAGGTGGCATCTTACATGACTATGCTTAGTGTGCTTTGCAATAGTTTGTACAGGATTAGTTACCAGGCCAATGTGGCATTTGTTAAGTGAAATGTGGCACTACAGACTGACACAGCACATAGCTATTAAAAAGTTTTAAAACAGAATAATTCATAATAACACATATCACCCTAGTGTATGAAAGTGAGGATGATAAACACTGCACTTATGAACTCTCCAGAAAGAAATATGGCAGTAGAGTTCAAGAGCAATAAAAATGTCCACAACAATTGACCCAATAATTCCTCTTGTAGGACTATATCATAAATTAAAAATGTTTACATTCAAACATAAATGCAAGAGCATCTGCTTGAAAATGTCAACAGAAATAAATCACATTCAAAAATCGATAAAAGAAAAAGAACACAAACTCTTAACAATTAACAATAACAGTATGACAGTCATAGAGGTGAAGACAGTTTTAATGGCACTAGTAATATAATATGAGTGAAATGGATTACCTCTTCAGAAAACGTGATTAAAAGAATGTTTTTGAAAACTTAAACAATCACACTATAAGTTGCAAAAACCCTCATTATTAATACACACACACACACACACACACACACACACATATGCACACGCGCAAGAGCGCCCGTGCGGCTTTGCAGTCAACAAATTTCAAGTTGAGCTGCTGAGGTCTGGAGAGCTGGCTGGGAGTATAGTGTTGCTGTGTAAGCATGAAGACCTGAGTTCAGACCTTAGCACCTACATAAAAAGAGCTGGACCTTGGGGTGCACACCTGTAACCTCAATGCTGAGAGGTAGAGGCTAGAGGATTCAGGGCTTCACGGGACAGATAGCTTAACCAGTTGTTGAGTTCCAGATCAATGAGAGACCCTGTCTCAAAATACAATGTGGAGAGCCAGAGGGAGATACCCAGATTGATCTCCAGGCTCCACATGTATGTGGCATGGACACAACCATTTGTCCCCATACATGCACACATTCACATATGATGTGTGTGTGTGTGTGTGTGTGTGTGTTTGTGTGAGTGTGTGTTTTGGAAAAGGGCATGCAGTTCCTGACTCTTTCTCCTGGGACTTCTTTATATACTTGAGCCAACATGTAGACAAAAAGACATTCTGGCCAGCTGCGCTAACTTTACAGGTTAAACAGGTATTTTAGAATCAGTCATCTAGATGCCCAGTATCCCAGGTTCCTCCTGTAGATTAAATATTAATCTGATGCAAACTCCACTTTTATGTTCCTCAGATTTATACTTGAAGCCTAAATCCTCAATTTGATGGCATTTGGAAGCGGATAATTATAACATGAGAAAATCTTCACAAGTGTGACTAACGCCCCTAACAAAAGCTGAAGGGCCCAGAGCTCTTGCTCTTTCCAGTAAGTTTGTACCAAGGTGCTCCACTGCAAACCAGGAAGAGAACTCTCACCAGGGACAGGATTTCCCAACTCTCAAAATCAAAACGAATAAACTTGTTATGCTCCACCCCAGAGTACAAAGTTTTGGGAGAGCGAAGACAATTTCCATTCCCACAGATCTGAAGGAGGTTTGAGCTTTTAGCATTTCCATTGCATTCCTTGGTTGATTACACCCTGCTCATATTCATTCAAATTGAGAAACTGAATAGTCTCAGTCACATACCTGTAGGTCAGTGATTCTCAACCTATGGGTCACGATCCCTTTGGAGTGGTATCAAATGAACCTATCATGGGTTGCCTAAGACCGTCAGAAAAAAACGGATATTTACATTATGATTCATAACAGTAGCAAAATTACTGTTATAAATGGCAATAAAATAATTTTATGATTAGGAGGTCACCACAGCATGAGGAACTGTGTTAAAGGGCAGCAGTATTAGGAAGGTTGAGAACCACTGCTCTAGGTAATTTTGGACATATTTCTTTAAATGACTAATAGTCACTCATTTTCATTATCAGAAATATCAACGTTACTTTCTCATTCAGCTTACTTTACTTTCATACCCAAATAATAATGCATACTCTTAATATTCTAGAAGATAGAAGTTTTGATCTACTATAATTTCATGCTACCTGAAAGAAAAGTGTCATCGTGATTATTATTACCTCATGTGGAAACAAGAACCATTTAAGTAAATTAGTCTGTACCTCAAAGAAATCAACTTACTAATCAAACACCCTTTAAACTTTGTTCAAACATTTAAGAATTAGAAAGAACCTGCAGACTTGGACATTCTTTTATTGTTTTGGCTGTGAGATTCAGTTTGAAGATAATTACTTTTTTCAGTAATTGCATTTAAAGGCATTAAACTGGGAGTGGTAGAGTACACATTTAATTCCAGCACTGGGGAGAAAGAAGCAGGTGGATGTCTGAGTTCAAGGCCAGCCTCATCTACATAGCAAGTTCCAGGCTAGCCAGGATTACATTTAAGACCAAATCTCAAATAATAATCATAGTATTAATAATAATAACAATAACAAACTTAAAAAATTCGCCTTAATAGTTTTTCAACATAATATTCTTTTATTAGCAGGTACATAAGTATACCTGAGTCACATGACACAGAAAAGCTGCGTGGCAGTTCATCCACATTTAGGTTATAGTTCACCTATTTGTTATTTCAGCAAGACTAGCCACATAATGTGCAGGTGTCTGAGCAAAACTAAAACGCAGAGTCTATACACAGAGCAGGCCCCAGGTCCTTCTGACCAACTGTTCTATTCCAAATGCACGGTTGCATGCTCATTAAGCCAGGCAAACTCAGACTGTGTATTCTATGCACAACTTAGGGGCCTAAATACTGATTTAAAAAATCAGTTGCAATGTTTAATTTTCTGAACAAAGTACACTTGCTTGTTGAATTGGATGAACAGAGATCTGCTGTGAATGATTAACCAGCAACTCTTAAACAGTTCAACTTTTATCGAGGGACGGAAAACAGACAGTGATAGAGTTACTGTGTGTCACCCTCTAGAAGCCCCAACTCTAGCAGGTGCACCCAAGACTTGGGACAGGGGTGGAAATTTGAAACTTCGCCCAGGTTGCCCTTTTCACAAGTTAACTGGGGCAGGCCCGCTGGTGTACTGGAGCCTTATTCCCTTGTTGCCTTCTGGAAGCACCTGAAGCGCGCTGCAGAGATCTAGAGGTCCAACGGTCAGAACAAACACACTTTGGCTAAGCCTGACTTACACAGTGAAAAGAGGAGCCCGCGAAAAGGCTGTCGGGGAATGGCCTCGTGGAGGAGGGGCTGGGCCCGGAGAGGGCAGGGTGCGTTCTTAGAGCAGGGCCACAGGGAGAGCGCGCCCTGAGGACCGGGCCGCAGAATGGGAGGAGCCCGGAAGGGCGGGCTGTAGGGGGGGAAAGGGGAGGACCTTGAGGGCGGGGCCGTGAGGCGGGCCCAAAGAGAGGGCATCGGAGGGGGCGTGTTCGAGGGCGGAACCTAGCCGTAGGACCCGCCTCTAAGGGCGTGTCTGAGGGGGGAGGGCGGAGCGGGCCATCTTGTGTGGGCGGGGCCAGAGGGGCGGGTCTCGAGTCGGACATGTTGAAAGCTCCGCCCTTCTTTTCAGGCCTTCGGTCTCCCCACCCCCACCCCCACCCCTGGAGCTGACTCTCCCGGAGGTAAGAGGGGGTAAGCGGCGAGCCCCCGGCACCCTCCCCCGCCTGGGTCAAGGGGTGGCTGTCCGCAGACGCCTAGCCGTGCGGCGGTGATGGCGGCGGCGCGAGAGTGGTGATGATCCCTGCGCCGTCCGGCCGAGGCAGGGTTGGCCTCGTCCCGCCGGGCCTGCTAATCGCATTAACTCCGGGAAGCTGGAAACAATATGTGACTTGGGGCGCCGCGCTTGCTGGGAAGCTCGGGTTGGTGGGTGGAGTGCCCGCTAGTGCAGCTTGGTGCGGAGCATTCTCGTGCGGAGCTGCCGCTGCTGGGAAAGCATTCTGTCCCGGAACCCTGCCTGCGGCGATGCCACTGGGGCCCGGGCGACCCTTCACCCTGAGGCACCCTCCGCAGCGTGCGGGGCCCGTGCACCCCGGAGCTGGAGCCCAGTGTTCACAGTTCAGGTGTCTGTTGTCCTCGATAGGTCATTTCTGGTTGGGTCATCGGAAAGATGGCATTTACAGTTTTTGAAAATTAACAAAAGTTGCTACCACTTTTTGTAGGCCCTGTCAGGCCTAAAGATTTATTTAAAGGCATCGATTGAGAAGTTAAGTGAATGAACACCCAGGCTTCTATAATGGTATTGTTTGTAGTGGAACATACTAGTAAGAAAGTAGAATAGGTTCTAAATTATCTATTAGCCATATATAATTGCCTTGATGATAGTGGAACTTATTTATTCATTTTTATTTTGTAACTGATGCCTGCCCTAGAACTCACTTTGTAGACCAGGCTGGCCTCAACACAGAGATCCACCTGGCACTGCCTCCTGACTGCTGGATTAAAGGCATGCATCACCAAGTCCGTCTTGATAGTGGGAATTTTTTTTTAAATATTTATTTATTTATTATGTACACAGTGTTTAGCCTCCATGTATGCCTTCAGGCCAGAAGAGGGCACCAAATCTTATTACAGATGGTTGTGAGCCACCATGTGGTTGCTGAGAATTGAACTCAGGACCTCTGGAAGAGCAGTCAGTGCTCTTAACCTCTGAGCCATCTCTCCAGCCCCGATAGTGGGAATTTTTAAAGTTAAACTTTGAGACAGTCCAGACGTCAGTTAGGCTGTCCAGGCAAGGGTCTGGAAACAAGCCAATGAGAAAGGAAGTTGACTTGGAGATGAACAACCTAAATTTAGTTTTAAATGTGTTGAGTTTTCCTAGCTGGTGATAGAAGGGCCTAGCAGTTCTGGAAGTAATGCCTACAAATTTGAAAATAAGAAGGCAGATTTAGATCTTTTAAACCCAGAAACTAGTTGAGTTAGGGGCAAAATACGTGAAGAAAGCAAGAAAAGGGGTACGAGGCACGTGGGCGGGGGCGGCGGGCGGTGGGGGGGGGTGGAGTGTGAGTTCCTGAAATAGTGTTTGGCCAGGAGAGGCTTTGAGTAAAGAAATGCTTGCTGGTTAGTACTGTTGAGTTAGTGCCCACCCCCAAGCAGCCGAAAATGTCGACTCATTGTGAAGCTACAAGAGTTGTATTCATTGTCAGAGTTCCTTGACCAAACCCTAAGCCTTGTGGCGAACAGATGCAGTCATATGTTGCTTAACAACTAGGCTAGGTCCTGAGAATGTGTTCTTAAGAGGGTTCATTCGTGGGTGAACATACCAGAATGAGTTTAGGCAAGCCTAGATGGGTCTTTGACTATAGAATATGGTCTGCAGTTCTAACGCAGTGGTAAGGACTTGTCTATCTCCACAGAAAGGTGCAGAAGGACCTAGCGATGGCAGTAATGCTTACAAATTTGATCATAAAAAGGCAGATTTAGATTTTTTTAACCCAGAAACTATGGTTGAAATTTAGGGAATGTGAGTTGGGGGAAAGTATGCTAAGAGATCAAGGAAAGCGGGGAGGTGATAGAGTTTTGGGCAAGGAGAGAATTTGGGTAAAGACATGGTGGTTGTTACTATGAGTTTGTACCAAACACACACACACACACACACACACACACACACAAAGCAGCAGAAAGTGACTACTCATTGTGAAGCAGCGAAAGTGTGTGTTCATTGTCAAAGATTTTCGACCAAACCCTAAGCCTTATGGCAAATAGTCATACATTGCTTAGCAACTAGGCTGGGTCCTGAGAAATGTGTTCATTCTTGTGCGAGCATCCCAGAATAAGCTTAGGCAAGCCTAGATGCTACTTGGGCTGTGGACATGTACAATGTATAGACTATGGTAGGCAGTTCTAACACAGTGGTAACTAATTGTGTATCTACACATGAAGAAGGTGAAGTAAAATGAGGTATAAAAGATAAAAAATAAAATAGGATGCCAGGAAAAGAATGTGTACTGCAAATGGAGCTTACAAGTCAGGAGTAGCTCTGGTGTGCGTCAGTGAATGAATGTAAGTGACCCTGAGTGCTTAGGATATCTATAGATTTCACAAACGTGCTGCACCAAATTTACTTTAAAACATTTTGCTGATAATAAATCAACCTTAGCATACTTTAACATTTTCTTTTATAAACTTTGTAGTTTTTAGAACTATTTAACATTATGCAATTATGCAAAATATGTTAGTCTTATTTTATCAGCTTTTTTTCTGTTTTTAAGTTTTACAAACTTTTTATAAAAACGAAGACCTGTTCCCACAATAGGCAGTGTTGATTGCACAGGATCAGTCCCATCAGCATTCCTGTCTCCTTCCTCTCCCACAGCAGCAATGCCTTCTCCCAGCATGCCTCATGTAATGCCTGCATGAGGCTTTTATTTTTAGGAGTTGGAGAGGAGAGTGTGCCTTGTTTACTTTCCCTTTTAGCCCTAAATTTGATAAGTGACTGATGACCATCATCTTTCCTCTCTATTAATAAAAACCTTTTTGTAGTGATGTTTCATTTGTATTTTAATAAATAAAGCTGGCCTGAAGATCAGAGTGTAAAACAGCCCTACTGGTCAGCCTTACAGACCAGGCAGTGGTGACACACACCTTGAATCCCAGTAGCCACGCTAGTTTGCCATAGAAACCGGGTGGTAGTGGTGCAGGCCTTTAATCCCAGCACTAGAGAGGAATATAAAACAGTCTCAGTCTCATTCTGAGATTCCTGGAGGCAGGATTTTGAACTGAGGTAGAGGGAAGAGCCAGTGGCTGGCTGTTTTGCTTTTCTGACCTTCAGGTTGAACCCCCATTTCTGTCTCTGTGTTTTTAAAGATTTAAAGATCTCACTGAGCTTTGCAAATGGTTCTGTTCAATCTTTCACTGAATGTTGTCTTCCCTCTACAGCTATGTGTGTGCTTGCGGTTTCAGCTCCTACTTACATCATCACCATCATATATGTCATATGTCCTTGACTAAACTGTTTGGGTGGAAGTTCCATCCCAAGCCCCCTCCCCTGGGAGTTGCCTCAATCCAGACTCCCCGCTCCGAGAAAGCCTGCCAAATGATGACCCCCAACCACAGATGCTCAAGACTACCCCCACAGGATATTAAAACAGCACCCTTCCTTCCCAGCTTCTCTCTGGGGGGCCAGAAAGCCATCCGGGAGCATTGGTATCCATTAAACCTGGGCTTTTTCTAATTCGGTTTGATTTGGTCTGATTCGGATTATTGCATTGGCAGAGAAGCTTATCAGGTGCAGGAACTTTTCATAAATCCTCTCTGTGCTGACTGTGTCTGTATTAAGGAAAACTAAGGGGTTGAAGTATTTGTCTCATTAACTATATTTCCCAGGTCAACAATCACCTCCCTCAAAAGAGTATCTCTGTTGGAAATATGTCAGTGTGTGTAACCTCTGGGTAGCCTGTGCTGTGGTGAAATATGTTCTGATTACAATCTGTTTCTTCTTTTTAGATCCACTGCCCTTTGGTGCACACAGAAAGAACAAGTAGTAACTTAACAGGTAAATTTAAGTGTCATTATTTGTGACTCAGTTAAAAATGATAATAATATGGTTTAAAACAGTTGCTACTTTTCACAGAAAAGTTTTTTTGAAAAATATAATTACCTAATATATAATCACTCATTTACTTGATTTAAAATGAATTTATAAAACAAATAAAAGGAGAAAATTTGTTTTTCTTTTTTTCTTTTTTTTTTGGCATTCTACCAAATTTTTTAAGAAAGATTTTAACCATGTTTCTTCTGGCCAAGTAAAAAATTCTATTTAGAATTCAGCTACAATCAAAAAGCAGAGGAAATAAAGTGCTTGTGGTTTATTCAGATAGGCAAGTAACAGTTTCAAATGATGCAAAAAAGTATCAAAAATGAAGTTCAAAAAATTACTGGTCGGTTCTACAAATCACAATAATTAGGTGCTTCTTAGGTACCAAACATGTGCTCAGTGTGCCATGTTTTAAGGAAGCAGATGTAGTTTCTGCTAAGCAAAGGAAACAAGACTTCATTGTAGAATTATTTAGCAAATAAATTGCATTCCCCAGTCTCGTATGTGTTTAAATATATATACTGTCTGCCTCCGTAATGTTAATGTTTTAGGAACATGACTGAGAATAACTGAAATTTATATAGAATAATAACATGTTATGGAATACTTTGTCATTTAAGAGTTAATATTTTGTAAGTTAAAAACCAAGCTATCTATGAACAAAGGGTACTTTCTCTATGTGTAACTACCCTAACCCTATAGAATTGGTTCATTTGGACTCTTTTTAAAAGAAGAGAGAGAGAGAGAGAAAACAGAAAGCTCCATGGTCCTCTAGGTGGTAGGGCCACAAAGCAGCTATGAGTAGCATCACCGATGTCGCCCACCAAGTTCAAATCACATTCCTCCAATGTACAACTAAGTATCTGGATTAAAGACAGGGTGGACATTACTCTCATTTAGAATTGTACAAAGACATTTCCATATTTGTTTTTCAAACTGATGTTGCACATCTGAGAGTAGCCTGGAATAGCAGCACCCAGTCAGCACCCAGTTACATCACTGTTTCTGGTGACTGAAGGTGCTGAGCGGTGCCTCTAGGGGTGGGAGGAAATCCTTCTGTGAGGCGCACACCAGAATCAGCTGATTCTTTTCTGTGAAATAGGTATTTATGATAAAAAAAATTTCCCAGGTTTTTCCTATGCATTTTCTGTTATATATATGTTTAAATTTATCTTCATGTGATAACCAAACAGATTCACTGGAGAGAAAAGGAATTAATTGCCATGCTTCAAAATTTCCCTACAAGCTCTTCCTTTAGTTCACAACTAAGAGTTTATGTTTGCTTGATAATTTGTTTGAGAGGAGAAATGTTGATCAAAGATAGCTTGTCACTTTCTTGCAAAAACTCATAAGGTGAGTAATGGACGCACATATAAAGATGCCTCAGCATGTAAAAACATGCCTGTGATGCTAGAACTGCTCAGTAATTTCCTAAATTAATATAACCTAAGATCTGTCTTGAAAGACTGTCAGACAGTCCAGGACAGTAACGACAACAAACCTCACGGATGACATACTGGAGTACTGATTTTCTAGAAACGAGTGTGGCTAGCACACCTGTGAGTGTGAAGACGGTTGTGTTTAGATAATGGATCCGAGAGCAGTTCTGAGTCAAGGTTTTTAGGGATGAAATGCCTTTCGAATGAATGGGATTCATCCTCACCCACAGGAGGAGAATGGCACTGAGGCAGATTTCCAGCAACAGGTGCTTCGGGGGGCTCCAGAAGGTCTTTGAACATGACAGGTAAGCGGTTAAGATGCAATGGTAGAGACCTCTCATTCAGTTTTATTATGTATTTTGTTATCACTTTAAATAAAACTTCCACTTATCAACCTGCCTGCTCTGCCCCACCCCCACGGTGTCTCTGGCTTGGGCACTGTGAGGAGGAGAGCCTGCAGACGGTCTTCAATCTGTGGCTTGATGGTCTTTAAAATTTTCTGGAACTTTATCTGTGTTGTTAAAAATTCCGAGAACATCTTCCTTGTGGATCTCCTAATATAGCAAAGAAACCTAGACGTGACAGACATTCGCTTCTAGCACCATCTGAGATCTGACTATTGTGTCTTAGGTGAATGCACTAAACATACACATGTGCAGAGACAAAGAATCAGGACAGGAGCTAAGAACAATATTTCAGATGCGTAAATGCAGATAGTCACATACCAACCACATAACTTAGCAAAGGTTTAGTCCTTTATCATCATAGTGGGGAACATGGCAGGAGGCAGGCATGGTGCTGGAGAAGTAGCTAAGAGATATCTTGATCTGTAGGCAGAGAGAGAGAGAGACTGGGAGGTGGGTAAGCATGGACTTTTGAAACCTCAAAGCCCACCCCCAGTGAAACACTTTCTGCACAAGGGCACACCACTTAATCCTTTCAAATAGTGCCACTCCCTTGTGACTAAGCATTAAAATATATAAGTCAGTGGGGGGCATTCTTACTCAAACTACCACACCCCAGAACTCATATGGTACAAGGAGAGAATGGACTCCCACAAGCTATCCTGACCACTACACAGGTACCATGGTGTGTCTACCCACACGGTGTATACTAACTTACCATGAGGGATAATTCTAGAATTCTTCAACTGCATGGTTTAAATTGTCAAACTGAAAAGGCTATCCAGTACAGAACACCACAATGCTATGACGTATCAGAGCACTGGGAGCAAAGAAAATTTCTAAACGTTTAGAGGAGAAAATGGGTTGAGATTTTATTTTAGGATACTGGTTAGTTCATGAGCCATACCTGAATCAAGGAGACGGTGGTGGTGCCTTAAATTCTGATGGATGAACCTATCTGGATTGCACATCATGTAGGTGGAGAGAATGAAGACCGTTTCTACATATTTTCTAGGTCCTCTTTTCCTGAAGTAGCTGGGCGGCATGCTTCTAGTGAGGGACTGGAGAGAGAACTGGAGACTAGTGGTCAGGAAGCAAAGTTATCTAGTGGCAGTCAGAGTAACCCTGATAGGATATTAGTGATCACAGAGGAAGTTAAGGATGTGGCACATTTTAGTGTCCAGAAGCAAACATAGAACTGAAGAGCCATGGTTTTGGAATTCATTTCTTATAGAAGTTGCTTTGGTATGTCATATCTCATTAGAAATAAAGACTTTCCATAGAAATGCTACATTGGGAATTACATTTAATTTTTTGAAATTTATTCAACCTCAGAGCATAGGCTCAGTATACTAAGCCGGCTTCATTCTTTTTTAAAGGAGTACAGTATATTTCTTAAATGTTGGTACTTACTTTAAATGTTAAATCACATTTTAAAAATTCTTTACTGTATATTCGTCCTTTTTTTTAATTGTTAACTTACTTAGTTTCTGTCTTGATTAATGAAGAACATTAATACTTCTTTGTGGTTGTCAAAATTGTAGTGTTGAGCTGAAATGTAAAATGAGACTTGCTGTCTACCTGCCTCCACGGGCAGAGAGTGCAAAGTGTCCTGCGCTCTACTGGCTCTCTGGTAAGTACTTTTCTTTGGAATTTCATAAAAGCATTTTGTCTTGCTTTTTGATTGAGTCATTTATAAAAATCTTCTGGTGGGGCTGGAGAGATGGCTCAGTGACTTAGAGCATGTGGTTTGGCTTTTAGAATACATGTCAGACAGCTAGCAACTTCCTATAACTAGAGATCCAGGGGATCTAATGCCCTCTGCTGGATTCTGAGGGTATAGGGACTTGCACTCACACATGGCACACACATACACACATAATTAAAAAGTAATAAAATAAATGCTTTTAAAATTTTAAATTCTGTCTTCCATTTTATAGATTTATCTTGAGAATAATTTCAGACTTAAGAGAATTACACTTTTAGTTCCTCTTCATTTAGACCAAGTCACTTAGCTGACAACATAAAGTTCAGTACTCAATGATAAGGGTTTGGGAAACTTACATGAAATTTGTACCCGTCCAAGCATTTCTGGAGTTTGCAAAGACTCTAGCGGTCAAACAGAACACTATTAAATGGAACTGGAACACAAGAATGCATGCATTAGAAAGCACAGAAAAGAAACTTTCTAGATGGGCTGAATGCTGAACTCTGGTCTAGAGCAAAATATTAGGTCTCACGAGAATAGTGGTATATTATTTGTGTTTTAATAAATAAAGCTTGCCTGAAGATTAGAGGGCAAAGCAATCATACTAGTCAGGAAGTGATGGCACACACCTTTAATCCTAGGAGTCAGAGGCAGCCAGATCTCTATGAGTTCAAGGCCACAAGATTGCACAAGATTGGGTTTGTCTAAAAGAGAAACGGAGCTCACACAATGGTGATCCCAGCATTTGGGATCCCTCGTCTTTAATCCCAGCACTAGGGAGGTGGAGATGAGCGATATGGGTGGAGAGAGGAATATAAAAGGGAAGAGACAGGAACTCACTGGAGTGTGGAGTCTGAGGTTGGTGAACATTGCAGGATCGCCCCTCTGTTCATGAGCCTTGGTAGAGGTAAGATCTCTCTAGTGGCTGGCTGCTTTGTTTTCCTGATCTTCAGGTTGAACCCCAAGATGTGTCTCTGGGTTTTTGTTATCCGTGCTACACAAGAGCATTCAATTACTTTTAATGTTACTTGTAACTTTGTGTCTTATTAATTTAATACTGTTTATGAGTAGGCTTATTCTCTATTCTCTTGTGGGCTAATAACTATAAATGTTTTATAGTTAATTTGTAGCATATGCATTTCAGTAAGCCTCATTTTTGCTACTATTCAGATATTTAGCAGTGACCTTTGGAAAAGTGCTGCCGTGTTAGGTTCAGCTCAGGCATCATTGCTAGTTTACTTGGCCACTCTCATACCAGTCTTCGGTACCTAATAATCTAGCTGATTTACTGTATAGTACAATATTAAAGCTTGTAGAATCTTCACAGTGTAGCTTGACATAACAACCTTTTTCATCTTCAGGTTTAACTTGCACAGAACAAAATTTCATAACCAAGTCTGGCTTTCAGCAAGCTGCCTCAGAGCACGGCCTTGTCGTCATTGCTCCAGATACCAGTCCCCGTAAGTGTCCTGTGCAAAACGCTTTACAGTAGAATAATGCCCACTGTATAATTCCTCCTAGGTTTTTGCTGTCATTATCCTTTGGTCATTCAAGCAACATCATGACTCTAAAATACCATACTGGGTGTAGATTGGCGAAACAGGGTGAAATAATTCCAGAGAACGTTAGGGGACGTTTTCAGCTCAAGATCGTGATTTTCACCATTGACATCTGTGTCCTCATAGTGGTGAAGAGAATTACAGAAGTGTCAGTAGTCCAGGAGGGTCGTCAGGGAAAGCGTTACAACACAGTCCTGGAAAATAAAGACCACACGAGCTTCTTGTAACAGAATAAAGATACGTGTTTTCAGAATGGGAAGGAGGATGTTGAAGTTAGGATAGCTTGCCTTGCCTCTTGAATTCTTGTTTGGAAGTCTTCCCTCTCACCTTATTGGCCAGAACAAGTGCCATGTACCACTCAAGGGAAAAGGACCCAGAAAGCTGAATCCCTTAATGTATCTCAAAACATAGAAGAGAGTTCACAAGGTTTCATGAAAGCTCCATTGTGTGTGGATGCACACATTCAGCGAACAGTGTGTGTGGTGGGGGTCACTGTCTTACTAAGTAGCCTAGGCTGACAGGTTGGGCGATGAGTGAGTAGGTAGGTGCCAGTATACGTTACTGAGCATGGGGAGCAAATGTAGAGTGGTGAAAGTATACCCTTCCCCTTGCTAGGTGGCTGCAACATTAAAGGAGAAGATGACAGCTGGGACTTCGGCACTGGTGCGGGCTTCTATGTGAACGCCACTGAAGACCCCTGGAAAACAAATTACAGAATGTACTCCTATGTAACAGAGGAGGTAATCCAATGGCCTTGTAGTGATTGACTGGTGACCACTGAGACCTTGGTCTTCGTTACGGAGCCTTCCAAACCTGAGAAGTTATAGGAATGACACTGGAAAACCAATTTTAATTTAGGAAAAATTCCAAGGCCTGCTAATATTATAGCTACAGGATTTTAAATGATTTTTATAATTATATGTAGGACTGTGCACAGGTTATCTGAGAAAATAACACATGAAAAAGACCTTCATGTTCTGGAGCTAGTTCAGTTAGGCATCTTATGTAGTAAGCAAGGGCTTGATTGGAAAGTGGCAAAGCATAACTTCTTTTCATAATGTTGATATGCAGTGTATGTATTTTCCTGGATTTTATCATATTATAAAAACTCAGAAACAGTTGAAATCTTTGTCATATATAGTTTGTGGTGATTTGTCTGTTGTTTTTGGTGTTGGGGTCAAACTCAGGATCTCATGCATAGTAGGCAAGAACTTCACCACTGAGGCACCCCAGCACCCAGTCACCCATAATTTTTAACCCCTAGATAGCAATTATGCTTTGCTATATTCTGAACTTTAAATTTTTTTTTTATTTTTTTATATATTGATTTTGTGGTACATTTTTTCCTGTTAGCATTTGTTCATTGTACATTATGCTAGGTTTCAACGTTTTCCCAACACACAACCCTTTAACTTCTCTGCTCCCTTACTGCAGACATGCCAGCCTGCAGCACATGGCCACATGCATCCTAGGATAGCTACGAATACAGCCCAACAAAACAGCAAACTTACTGAAAGTATGTGTGTGTCTGTGTATCTGTTTTTTCTTGGTTGTGCCATTCTTAAGTGTGAACTCTGCAGATGACAACATTATGTTTCATTTGGACACCCTGCTTTCTTCTTTCATGCTATATCACATATGTGATTTTATGTATTTAGGATCCACAAATGAAAGAAAACAGGATTTGTCTAAATTTGCTTAACATGTTAATCTCCAATTATATCCATTTTCTTGCAAATTACATAATTTCATTCTTCATGGCTGAATACAGTTCCATATATATGAACCACACTTTTGTTACCCTTTCTTCTGTTGATGGACACCTAGTTTGATTCCATAATTTAGTTATTGTACAATAAACGTTGACATGCAAGTGTCTCTGTGATATATTGACTAATGTGTGGGTCCTAGGATTCAGGCTCAGAATTGTCAGATTGACAGGCTTAGAGGCAAGTGGCTTTTATCCTCTCACTAGCTCTGAGCACTTTTTAAATGAAAAGTGTGTATCAATTCCTGTCATTTTCTTGTTCTTTGTTTGTTTATCCACTATTATACCATGGCTTATTTTTTACTGTAGCCTCATGAATGTGTTTATTTTTCTTCAGTACATAGGATTCCTTCATATATCCTCTATAGTAGTCAACAATTCTCTAAACTGTTTATTATGGAAGTTTTTTCTTTAAGTATGAAGGGATAGTTTGGCTGGGTATAGTGATCTGAGTTAACTATTATTTTGTTGTATACAATGTGTTACCCCATGCTCTTCCAAGTTTCAGGGGTTCTGTTGAGAAATCTGATGTGTTATGGTGGGCTAGTTTGACTTGGTGCTTCTTATTGCTGCTTTCAGTGCTTTCTGATCTCTGTACTCAATTTCAGTGATGATGTGAATGGGGAGGTTCTTTTCTGGTCTTGTCTGTTGACATTCTAAATGCCTTCTGGATGAATCTGGATGGCCATTTCATCCCTGGATTTAGGAAATTTTCTGTTTTGGTTGGACTATATACATCATAGGTTGAATTATGTACATCATAGGTTGGGTTGTATACATCATAGGCTGGACTATATTCTTTCATGGGAAGAATTTGCAAGGTTTACATGGGGCAACATTGTAGTAGGATTGAGGTGTCTCTCTTCCACAGTAGATTGTTCTTGGCTAACCCCTCAGATCACATGATCAAGAGCACCAGGCATAATTCTCAAAAATATTGTTCACTACAGAAGCAACTACAATGCTAAGCAGGTCCACTGTGCAAATATAGTTGGTCATCTATTTAACTTTACTATTTGAGTCATAAAGGAACAAAGGTAGTATGGGGTATACTAAAGCTAAGACTGCAAAAGAAATAGGCTGAGGAAATACATGGATTCGTGTGTGAACAGAGGAGAAAGACATGAGGAGGGAAAGTAGAAGGAATGAGGAGCCTTGGAATATTGCTAAGATCCCACAGGGATTAAAGATTGTTAAAGCTACAGGATGTCATAGTTAAAAAGTAAAGAGAGAGGGAATGAGGTAGGAATGAGTTGGTGCATCTGTGGACAGTGCTTAGGGAAAATTCAGGAGAATAGAGTAGGTGCAGGAGTTAATGGAACACAGGACAATCCGGAAACTGCTTGGGCAATAGAAAGCATAAGTTTAGGAAATGTGCAAGAGAGAAGATATTTAAGATGTAAAAATAAAGGCAGGTAGTCTTTTTGAATGTGGCATGGGTCAGTAATTCTTGGTAGGGTGGGTTTTGCATTCCCTCCCTCCCAGTACTGTTTCGTGCGACTTTACTGGAGTGGTGCGGGAGGTGCAATTTGTATATCCAGTTCAAACCTGTAAAGCTAGATGGGTGAGTTTTCAGTGGGCTGAGTTTCTTCTCTCTAGAGCAGCGGTTCTCAGCCTTCCCAATGCTGCAGCCCTTAAATACAATCCCTCATGCTATGCTGACCCCAACCATAAAGTTATTTCATTGCTACTTCAGAACTGTAATTTTGCTACTGTTATGAATTACAGTATGTACTTACCTGTGTTTTTCCAATGATCTTAGGTGATCCCTGTGAAAGGGTCCTTTGAATGCCCCCTCCGGGGATGGCATCCTACAGGTGGGGAACCCCTGCAAGCTAGCAACCCTCTGCAGGGAATATTGCTTTGAGGGTGATAGCCATTCAGTATTCCCCATATGCTAGAGGTCACATTTCCTCTGGCTGTTGACCTTTTCACTTGGAAGCATTTGTCTTAGTCTCTGGCTGCCTTTGGCTGTGGTACTTCCAGTCTCCATGTACTTTCTGATTATGTTATTAGAAAATTTCATCCTGTTTGCATTAGCTCGATTTTATAAGTATTTTTCAGTATTAGTCTAATTTGAATAATTTCATAATTTTCCATGTACTTTCTACTTTTTCTTAATGTGAGACATTTGTATTTTGAAAATACTTTTACCATAACAAATACCTTCCTGCATAGCTTTTCTCCATGAAGTACTCATTCCTTATAAGATTAGCAGCATTAGCTGCCAAGCCTGAAGATTGAGTTTTACAGCTAGATAGAAGCCACCTGAAGGAGAGAGCTGGGCTGTTACAAGTTGTCCTGTGGACTCCATAAGGGGCATAGTACACAAACATGGGGACACGCACTAAATAAATAATTAAGGGGGCAGGGTCAGAATGTTTCAAATGTTCTTCTATATCATATTCTTAACTTTATCCATTGATTTATAAAACATCCGGGCGCATATTTTTCAGTGACATATTAGTAGCCGCTGTCCACCTGAGGGTTTTTCTTGTAATCCGCACTAGTTCAAGCCACTGCACTTTTGATCTGCACCGGATCACGCCATTATATATAACTTTGGAAAAGTCTGATATTTCCACTGAGATTTTAATCATATCATTAAATTCTTTCTAGCTTCCACAACTCATAAATGCCAATTTCCCAGTGGACCCACAGAGGATGTCTATTTTTGGTCATTCCATGGGAGGCCACGGAGCTCTGATTTGTGCTTTGAAAAATCCTGGAAAATACAAAGTAAGATAACAATAAGCTTCATTGATAAAAACATTTCTGGAGATTAATGGGAATGTTTAAAGACTGATTTTGAAATGGCTTTAGAATCAGTCAGGGATTAAACATTTCTTGGGTTGGGGTTTCAGGAGGTAGGTTGAAGCTATAAACTTGATCACATGTGATACATGCTATATGATTATTAGCATAGAAATTCCATTAGAGGGTTCTCATTGGCCTGGTAGAAGTAGTAGAAAATACAGCTTATATTTTCATTGCTCTTTTTTAGAATATACTTTTGAACATATTTTTCCTCGGGATTGTTAGTCTTGATTACTGTTATTATATGACACTATCTGTCTATCATTGCATCAACTTGAGAAACATCTCTGTAATGCTGAATTTGATTGCGAGCAGCGGTTCTCGCAATCATATTTTAGTGGAGAACATTCATATTTTAGAATTTTCTGTTCTGAATGCTCTGAATGAGGCTGAAATGCGACTTGGTTGAAACTTATCTCTCACATCTCCCATCCCCCATGCCCCAACCCCTACCTCACATCCCGCTTTATTTAAGGCTTTGTAGATTTTCTTTTAATGAGACAAGATTGAAAAGCCACAACTGAAATACTAAGTTCAGCAACTGAAATGAAGTGTGCTTAAAAGCAGGATGTGTGTTTTAAAACAGGGTGTTGGCATCTTGAGATTGGTTTCATCTGTTTCCTTCTCTTTGGAAAGACTGTAGTCACTTCAGGCAATGCTACGGAGATATGCAATGTTACTCGTAGCAGCTTCATAACCCAACACTGGAACATAAGGGTTAAGTTTTCCAATTACTATACAGTCAGCGAATTTATTGTCTGAGGTAGAAGGTGAACTTAAATATTTTATTAACTTAATTTTTTTGTCTTTTAAAAATGAGTAGTCGTGAGCTGTATACATTGAGAACTCTAGAGCTGAGAGCGCACTGTTGCCCCGGAGACTCAGCATGGTGGGAAGGCCGTCCTCCTTGCTTCTGTGCCGTGCTTAAGAGAAACGCCTCTTAACAAGAGCTTCGCTAGGGGAGACACCAGTGTTTATTTCAGTACAGATCAATTTTCAGCGGGAATGAGGAGTAGAAACTCTGAAAACAAACTTTTGTTTGTACCTAAACTGACTTCTAAGGCATGGTGTGCACAAAGCACTTCAGTTAGTGAGTTTTTGAAATAAATTATACAAAGCTGTAGTATGAAGAGGCCACAGTTGCAGGGTTTTTGTGTTAAATCAGAGTTGCAAGTTATACACATTCATATTTGATTAGCAACATATAACGTATTCTCAAATTTCCTTTGTCTCTCAAGTCTGTGTCAGCATTTGCTCCAATTTGCAACCCAGTGCTCTGTCCTTGGGGCAAAAAAGTTTTTAATGGATATTTGGGATCAGATGAAAGTAAATGGAAGGTAGGTGATGGACCACTGTTTCTGTACTCATTCTTAAGTTTTTAGGTTCATTATATATACATCTATATGTGCATGTATATATACCATGTACATGTTTGTGTGTGTGTGTATATATATGTATTACATAATCATATATGTTGACTGTTGTATAGTTAACTTCTGCATGCTCGTGGGTTCTACATCTGTAGATTAAACCAAAAAAAGCTTTCATTTTAGTCACCCTTGTAGTTAACACAGTCAGATCTTTTCTCATTGTCTCTGTTCTCTGCTACCTCACCTTGACATTGTAGCAGGTACTAGGAGTAATCTGCAGGTCATTTCAAGTACTAGGGAAGGGGTGTGGGTTGCATGCAAACATTGCTATTTTACATAAGTTATTGAAGCATTGCTGTGTTGACATCCTTGGGTGGGTTCCACAGCCAATCCCCAGATGCCCGGGGATAGCTATATAATAGTAACCTTGGTTTTTGGTTGTTGTGAATCATGGAAGCTGTCCTGAGGCTACTTTCTCTGATGGTGATTGCTTTCATATTTCTAAGTTACTATTACCTCTAAATTAATTTTACAAAAATTTAAATTGGGTGTCTGACTTATTTAGACTTAAAATAATTTTAATTTTGCTTGTAGTACAGTATACTCTGGAAAAAACTGTTTTGGACACTTGTACATTTTTAATGTTTCTTCTATTTATAGGCATATGATGCGACCTGTCTTGTGAAGTCCTCTTCAGGTTCCCAGATTGACATATTAATTGATCAAGGAAAAGATGACGAGTTTCTTACAAATGGGCAGTTACTCCCTGATAACTTCATAGCTGCCTGCACAGAAAAGAAAATCCCTGTTGTTTATAGGCTACAAGAGGCAAGTATTGGGAAACCTTTGTTTGATCTACATAACAAAACTTTTAAAAAGCAAGATTATATACAACTTTCTTACATTTTATTTTAGCTACTTGAGGACAGAGGATGATGCTGGCAGCAGGAGTTTTTAGTTACACTAAGGCATCTGGAGTGAAATGTATGATACCTAAGGCCAAATTTGAGTTAAATAAGAAAGCTTTTGACAGTGAAAAATAATGCAGTTTTGCCCGTTGTCAGGCAGTGAGAAACAAGAAGTTTAAGGCTTGAATGGCAGAGTCTCCCACATCACTGTGTGCCTTTGCTCACAGACTTACCGCTGGTACTCTAGAATGTGGCCATGCTAGGCTTCATGTACACCCGTGACCCTGGAGACGGAGTGTGGTCTCCTACAAGCACAAGCTCTTCTGCTTCGTCTTGCCAGTGTGTGCTGCTGGGGATCCTGCTGCTGTGAGCAGTTTGCGTTGGCTTGCAAACTTACTCTGAAATTCTTCTGACTGTCCACTGGTCACCTTTTCGTGCTGCTCTGGTTTTAGAAATTTTACTTTTAGTTTTTAAAAATACTCATGAGGTTCAGAATATAAACTAAACATTCATTTCAAGATGAAAAATGAACACTGAAAATCATATGATCATGTTTTATAAAAAAATTACTTATTAAAGCTTAAAGGTGACATGTCCGACATGTCTACTAAAGTATAACTATGATAATAAATGCTCAGATAAATCTAGTGCAGTATGGCTCACTATTGTTCACACCATGCTTTCATGGCACAAACTCATCTGCAGTCTTCACACTAGCCAATGAGGTTGTTTTGTGCACTTTTACAGCTTTAAAGCATCATTGTAAAGTTCTTATCTGAGGTCATAATGTGTGGTGGAACCAGGAACTGTTACACAAGATCATGGCCACAATTTCTGGCCTGTCGTCTTTCTGGCTTTTCTAGGTAATGTTCTGAAGAGCAAAGGGATGAATTAGAGCTTAGCACAAGAGGAGACTGGGTATAGCCTGCTACCTCTCTAGCTTTTACAGAGTTAGTAATTCCATGTTTACAAGGGTGGTTTGATCATGTGGACTATATAAAAATGTGTGTGTGTCTGTGTATGTATGCACACATTTATATTTATCCCCTTTTATTAGGTCTGTGTGTGTACTTCATCCTTAAGTAATAGCGATTTTTAGGATTATTTGAACATTGCCCTTGGCACTTAGTTCAATAGCCAACCTGAGAAACCCCAATTCCAGTTTGGTCGTAAGTTTAGCACTATGTTTAACTACATCAGCTGTAGCTATAAGTAAACACCAATCCTTGCTTGCCTGGCGTTAGTGTGCTGAATGCTTTGTCTGCTTCCTCTGAGGCTGGGAAGCTTCTGGTCCAGCAAAGTCTGAAAATACTGAGAGTTTGTTAAAACAATAACCTAGAGTTGGAACATGGATGACGTTGTTAGGGAAAAACATAAACCAGTGTATTAATTTCTAAAATGCCTAACTGTATCCCAAGCAATTAAGAAATGAGTTTGGCTCCATTGGAAGGAGCCAAGTAAATTTAAATTCTTCTAAAAACAAAGGAACTTACTAAAATCACCCATTACAATCTTATAGCAAGGCACAATCTTTTCATTCATTTTCCTTCCTGCAAAGGCAGGAGGAATAAATGCAGAGCCTGAAACAGGTTTTGTTAGGTGTTCTGTCACTGGATCCGTGAGTGGCCACTGCTGAGTGCTGGCTCCAGAGAGGCCACTTGCAGACCCTACTCAGCTTCCTGGCCTTAGATTTCTGCAGGTCGGAGAGGTGGTTTGTTGGCTAAGTCTTTTGGTTTGTTTGCTTTGATGTGAGTTTTGCTATGGCTTGTTTGTTTTTTTTAATCACTGGCTTATTCATTTGATAAGTATAACTATCCGTGATAAGGAGCTGGAAACAGGTTTTATATAAAAAGAAAGACAAAAAATGACTTTAACTGTGTTCATTGTATGTCTGTAAGTCAAATGCTCTCAGTTTATATTTATGTTTTGTCAGTTGTCAAAGAAGATTGCTTGAGAGGAAAGGATTAGTTCATGAGGATATTTATTTCATATAGTTTTTAACCTGGGGCTTTGTGGCATCTAAGTTGAAAACCGTGGTATGCAGAAGAACTCTGGTAGTATTTAGACACTCCGATTATGACAGAGTAGAACCTTAGATGCCCTGATTTTGGTTACTGATGTTACAAAATGGGGAGAAAAGGTCAGTGGTCTAATGCTGAGGAAACATCCAGAAACAGCATCCCCTTCTTAGAAAAGAGTAAAGGGAAGGCTAGCCTTTCTGCTTAAGTCTTAGGGCCTCTTTGAAGATTTGGGGGCTGTTTTGATCTCTGCCCATCTCTGTTGCTGTGTGTAAGGTCATTATCTAGCACCTAGACTCTGTTAAATAAGTAAATGAAGGTCTTTCTTGGCTCTTCTTCATTCACTCGAGAGTCAACCTGAGTCTTTCTAATTGGATCTACACAGTATGTAGAGAGGTGCTTCCCTTTTGATGTAGAGATCCATAGTGTGGTGGAGCACTGCTTCCCCTTTGATGTAGAGATCCGTAGTGTGGTAGGGAGCACTGCTTCCCTTTTGAGAGTTGACTGAAGACAGAAAGAATGGGTTTACATTCCCAGAGCCTTTCCCACTGAGTGTTTTTCCATTTAAAGTTTGGAGTGGAGGAGAAAGGCCCTTCAAGTGTCGCTAAATATAGGGAATTACACAAGCTGCTTGACAAGCCAAACTGACTAATTAGTCAAAGAATGTAGTGGAAGGTGCTCATTTAGTAAGCTCAGTAAGCAGAACTTGAACCCTTCCCAGGATGGCATGCTTAGCTCCAGTTGTCTACCTTCAGCAGAACTCCAGTAGCTCAGCATGTTCCTCTTACCTCTTGTTGATACTTTCAAAACTCCTTTTTGGTCCCTCATGGCAGGCAGCAAGCATAACTCTAATTATTGATAGGTAGGAAATCAAGTAATTCTAGGACACATTCTTGGTCGTGATGACCTTCCTCTTGGATGCTCTTCCACACTCGAAGACAGGTTATGCTTAAGTTACTGGGATATGTTTGCATTGGAACTTATTTCATGATGAATCCAGGGTGACCTTCCAGACCTTTTTTGCAAGAAAAAAGAACATGTACTGACTCAAGAAAATGTAGACAGTTCCTATTCCTCCAGTGAAAGCTTGATGACATTTTGTTAGGGTTGCTGCTATCTCTTACCTGCTTAGAAACTTCACACCCCCTTATCAGAGACTGTTCAAGCACACACATATGTGTTCTTAGACTTCCATCACTTTCAGTTTATCCCACCTTGCTTTTAAATTTCAGCTGAGGTGGTGCAGCAGTTCCCCAGGCCATTGGTATTTCAATACCCTTCGAAGTTCGTCCCATCTTAATGTTTTTCTTTCAAAGCTACTTACCTTGTACTCAGAGGAGAGAAGGTTGCATTTCCTTCCCCTGTAACTGGTTTTCATTGGAGTAGATTCAGCTTACCCTATTTGATGTAGGGTTTGATGAATTAATTCCTTTCTTCTCAAATAAAGATAGGACATGGGTAAGAGAATTTTTCTTCCTCTTTCCGTGGAAGTACATGTGCCCATATGTGCTTGTACATGTAAAGGTCAAAGGTGAACATCAGGTGACATGCCTCAGATTCTGTCTCCTTTTAAAAAAATGAAAAAGCTACGGTCTCTCACTGCCCTAGAAGCCAGAGAAGGTACTATGACTGGCCAGCAGCAGCTCCAAGGACTCACCTTCCGCACACTGGAATTGGAAGCCAGCCACCACACACCTGGCTTGTTGTTTGTCTCCTTCCCTGTGGTTCCCAGGATTGAGTTTAGGTCCCCAAGCTTGTAAAGCAAGCACTGTACCAGCTGAGCCATCTCCCCATACCAGAGTAGATTCTTAACATTGTGTGATGCCCAATCCCTGACTTCAAACTCTACCACAGAGCTACAGTACTGAAAACAGCCTGGTATTGGCATAAAAACAGACAGGAGGACCAATGGAACCGAATCGAAGACCCAGATATCAATCCACACACCTTCAAACACCTGATTTTTGACAAAGAAGCAAAAAATATCAAATGGAAAAAAGAAAGCATACTCAACAAATGGTGCTGGCATAACTGGATATCAACATGCAGAAGAATGAAAATAGATCCATATCTATCACCATGCACAAAACTCAAGCCCAAATGGATCAAAGACCTCAACATAAAGCCAACCACACTGAACCTCATAGAAGAGAAAGTGGGAAGTTCACTTGAATGCATTGGCATAGGAGATCACTTCCTAAATATAACCCCAGTAGCACAGACACTGAGAGAAACAATTAATATATGAGACCTCTTGAAACTGAGAAGCTTCTGTAAAGCAAAGGGCACAGTCAACAAGACAAAACGGCAGCCTACAGAATGGGAAAAAATCTTCACCAACCTCACATCGGACAGAGGTCTGATCTCCAAAATATACAAAGAACTCAAGAAATTGATCATCAAAAGAACAATAATCCAATAAAAAAAAAAAGTGGGTATAGACCTAAACAGAGAACTCTCAACAGAGGAATCTAAAATGGCTAAAAGACACTTAAGGAAATGTTCAACATCCTTAGTCATTAGAGAAATGCAAATCAAAACAACTCTGAGATTCCATCTTACTCTTGTAAGAATGGCCAAGATCAAAAACACTGATGACAACTTATGCTGGAGAGGATGTGGGGTAAAGGGAACACTCCTGTATTGCTGGTGGGAGTGCAAGCTGGTACAGCCCCTTTGGTATCAGTATGGTGATTTCTCAGAAAATTAGGAAACAACTTACCCCTAGACACAGCAATACCACTTTTGGGTATATACCCAAAAGATGCTAAACTGTGCCACAAGGACATGTGTGCTCAACTATGTTCATAGCAGCATTGTTTGTCATAGCCAGAACCTGGAAACAACCTAAATGCCCCTCGACCAAAGAATGGATAAGGAGAATGTGGTATGTTTACACAATGGAGTACTACATAGCAGAAGAAAACAATGACATCTTGAAATTTGCAGGCAAATGGCTGGATCTAGAAAACATCATATTGAGTGAGGTAACCCAGACCCAGAAAGACAAATATCATATGTACTCACTCATGAGTGACTTTTAGACATAAAGCAAAAACAAACAAACAAAAAAACCCAAAAAACAGCCTACAATTCACAATCACAGAGAACCTAGACAACAATGAGTACTCTAAGAGAGACATACATGGATCTAATCTACATGGGAAGTAGAAAAAGACAAGATCTCCTGAGTAAATTGGGAGCATGGGGACAATGGGAAAGGGTAGAAAGGGAGGGGAGCAGAGAAAAATATATAGCTCAATAAAAAAAATAATAAAAAATACCATTTTGTGCTGCCTAAGCTGACTTCTTAGTGTTACAGCCTTTATGCATTTTGTGTTCTTTCTCCATATTGTTAGTATGTATTTTCTTCATTCTTTAATAATCACTTTTCTTTCTATGTCATGAGTGATGCTTGTTAGAATTTATATCTCTTGCCCATGTTTCTAACCTGATTCTGCTTCTTGTCAGTGTGGCCATAGGTATCCTTTGCATATTTAATTAATGTGTTATTGCCTCCCTTTGTATAGTAATAGCAACATTTAGAAACTAGGATATGCAGAATTTATTTCCCTTCATATTTTGCAGCTTTTTAAATAAGGTACAAGGATGACAACCTTGATTTTGATTGGACCTTACTTAAAATACTTGGAGCATGTACAAGAAAATTAAATGACAGGAGAGTTTGAATGACTCATTTGTAAGAGAGACATTTGATGTCGGGGTTTCTGAATGGTACAGAACAATGTCTTATTTTGTCTTCCAGGGTTATGATCATAGCTACTACTTCATTGCAACCTTCATCACTGACCACATCAGGCATCATGCAAAATACCTGAATGCATGAAAAGCTTCAGATGGAAGAATTACAAGCCTTGGACTACACAGAATTGCTCAGCAAAAGATTTGGGGTTACCTCTCAAAAGATCATCCTCCTGCAGTTGAATCACTGTTCTGAATAAAGATACCAAACTTTCTGATTGAGATAGTTATTTTACACAGTTATTAATTCACATAGGAACTTAATGCTTGACAGTGTTTCTGAGTCCTTTGGAAATCCTTGTTAAACAGCCCCAAGTCTTAGACTGTGAATACAGTTCTGTTGGAGTGATGTCAGGATTTAAAGGGAATTCAGCACAAATTTCTCACCTCTCCAGATTCCAGGTCTCTAAGGCCACTGGTTCTTCTCACCATGTGCATTTTTCTCTCCTGTCTTCAAGGATTTGATTTTTAAAAGGCATTTGGTAACTGATTATTAACAGGACAGGGAAGCAGGCCCAGGAGACATCATACAGCTGTCTGCGGCAGACTTCCTCAGCTCCAGTCCAGTGAGGGTCCTGTGAATGCATTGGTAAATACTGGTTTGGGCTTTGTTGAGTCTCTCAAGATTATATGATAATACCCAATCTGAAAAAAGTTAAGTAAGGAGACTAGTAACCTGTATGTTACTATAAACAAACGCTTTCTCCTAGTTACATGGAGAAGTTTAACTTGGTGAGTTCACAGAGAAATGTGATTGGTCTGTAAATACCCACACACTCCCTAAAGAACTTAATAGACAGCCTTTTGAAATATGAGATGGAGCCTGATTGCTTTAATAGTCTTAGATTTTTCTGTTAACACCTAGTTTGCCCTCTGTTGCTAGGGTAAAGCACAGTGACCAAAAGCTTGCCTTCTGTTATTAGGGTAAAACACTGACCAAAAGCCATGAGAGGAGGAAAGAGTTTACCATCTGACATGTCCACATCACAGTTAATTGAGGCAGGAACTAGAGGAATGCTCTTTACTGACTTGCTCTCCGTGGCTTGTTGAACTTTCCTAGAGTACCCAGGATCAGCTGCCCAGGCTGCCCCTGTGGGCAGGGCCCTCAGCTACATCAGTTGTTCATCAAGAAAATGCCCCACGCACTTGCCTATAGCACAAGCTAAGAAAGATTAAATTTTGTAGCTATGAATACTAACCCAAGTTCTTTTCATAGGAGTTTTAGGATTTGTGTGTGAGTGTATTTTCTCACTTTTGTGTGTTTGTGCATGTATGTGTGTGCACATGCATGTGAATACCCAAAGACCACCTCAGGCATGATCTCAGGAGTGTTGCCCATCTCCTAGAAATTGCTGACATTTATGTTTTGCACATGTCCTGCCAATCACTGGCTTAATGTAATTGCAACAAAGGTAAAGGCCAGTTAGAGCCCACATGGCCCCTATAGATGTACAGGTAGCCAGGACATCTGAACTCAAACTTTATGTAAGGTAATCCTAACCTGCAGGGACAGTTTCTTATTGATGCCTAATACCTAAATGTAAAAGGAATTTCTACTACTCCCAACACACATACCCTAATACCTAAATGTAAAAGGAATTTCTACTAACCCTAATACACACCCGCACACACACATACTCTCTAAAGAACACATCTAAATGCCTTGATGTAACAAACAGCTAAAAAATGATCTTGCAATACCAAGTTGGCATGCTCTAGAAGCCATGCGACAGAATTAGGTTAAAAAGCAAGTCAGCTGACAGATTGTGTCTTTTAATTAGATATAAAAGAGAGGCTTCAACAGTGAAACCTCAAGTTATTCTGCCTAAAAAAGACCTGGACAATGACAATGCCAGGTCACATTCATCTATGGTGGCAGAAATTGGGACAATGGAAAGCCATAGCAAAGAGAGGGACTGGAGCATAGTGTAAGAGGATGGTTCACTTTGAAAAGTTACCAGGACATACACAAAATTCTACCACTTTACCCACACATGATATCTTTCAAGGAAGCTTAACACTAAGAGTACTTAACACTAAGTACCCTGAGCACTTAGTCTGTGAAGCCCAGGCAAACACTCACTACTGCGTGAAGAATTTATCCTGGGCGAAATTTCCAGAGGCAACATCAGCTGTTGAGTCGATGCTGGGCCTCACAACCCTCGGAGGCGGTGACCCGTCGCGCCTCGAAGCACAGCCTGAGCGGCACACTGCTTTTGAAGATGCAAATGAGTTTAGATGAATTTTTTTCCCCCATGAAATTTTATAGTGGAATAATAAACATTTCCAAACTATGTATCTAAGATATCTTTGGTTTACTTTTTATGTATGTGCATGAATGCCTTGCCTACGTGTATGTATAGATACCACATGTGCTCCTGGGGCCTGTGGAGGAAGAGTTCTGAGCCACCATGCGGCTGCTGGGGACTGAACTGAAGCCACCTCTTCAGCAAGGGAAAGGCTGTTGACTGCTGAGCCACCCCTCCAGCCCCTACAATAGCTTTAAGTGAGTTTGCACTAAGCTGTAACAGTGGGAAGGATTTTTTATTTATTTTAGTGGTTGGGGGTGAACAGACATGCCACAGCCCATGGATGGGGAGTCAAAGGACAGCTTTTGGGAGTCGGTTCTCTCTCATGTGTAGGTTCCAGGAATTAAATTCAGGTTTCACAAAAAAACAAAACACCCAAGACTAAGCCACATCCCTGACCCTGGACAAGATTCTATAGAGTCTAGAAACATAACTACAAAGGCTGTTCTGGATATTAGCATCAGGGGAGTACAGATGGCATCCTGCTCAAGGCAATCTTAAATTTAGGTCTACTGGGGATATACCGTGTGGAATAGACTATGTTGTCTGTAGAACCTCTCAAACCAAAACTGCCTCACAAAACGCAAAATGCCAGGGCTTTTGTTTTTGTTTGTTTGTGCTTTCCTTTTCAAAGACTAGCTTCCAAGTAATCAGAAGAATCGGGGCTTTGGGCGAAAAGGAAGTATTACCCATGCTCCAGTGGGGAAACAGAGCATGCAGCAATAGAGGCCGCAGCCTGGGTTCAGCTCACACCAGCAGCACAGACACTGAGACCAACAATTAATAAATGATTTTCATAATTCGGGTTAAGAAGATAAGGCATCTTCAAGATGTCTTGATCTGAGGGAAGCCCCACCCTCACCCCCATTCTACCCCCCACCTTATCATAATAAGTTTGCTTTTGGTTTTGTATAACTAGTAAATTTTAGCTTAGGGGAAAAAGCATATTAACCGGCAGGGAGGGTATGTGTGTATTCTCCTCCCCATGTGCCCTTTTATCCTCAACCTCGCAAAGACCTTCTAGAACTACAGACAGTACTGAACCTTATTTTTTCATATTTATGATAAATTTAAATTATACACCAATTTAGCAATATTGTAACTATTGAAATAGAAGTTACAAGAGAAATTATATATATATATATATACATAGATTCATGTATATTCACAATATATGATTGCTATGATCTATTTCAGCAATGGTACCCTATGTTTGTGTGTGTGTGTGTGTGTGTGTGTGTGTGTGTGTGTGTGTGTGTATGTGTGTGTGTAGTCAACATTAGCATCAGACTGATAAGTCAACCCAAAGGTGGTTGGTACAAGTTCAAAATTTTAATGGCTGTTAAATAATAAAAAGGTTTGCACTATATACATTCTGTCTACTTATACTGTCAGCCAGTCATGCACATTTCATTGCACATATAAACAGTGTACAAGGATCTTGAAGACATCTTATCCATACAAGAACTGCATTAAAAAAAACATTTTACAAAATATTTAAAGCCATTTGTATGATACAGCCAATTTCAAGAAAATAGTGGAAATTATTATCAAAAGAAATATTTTAATTAAAAAAATATCCAAAAGTAATGGTTATTGAGCTTCATGTCATCAAAGATACATGTAAAAATATATTTCAGGACCCCCTGCTGCAAAGCCATGAAGGCACAGCATTCCAAATCCGTGTGTAGCTAAGCTCTGAATGCTGCTCCGGTTGAACACACTGTTAAAAATCCTCTCAGCTTTACATTGTTACACCATCTGACAAAACAGGTATTTGTGCAGTAAAGTATTAAAATATATTTACGTTAAAGTGCACAGTACATTTGATAGGAAGTAATTTCCTAGCTGCCGGTTGGAACCCCGTGTTCAGAAACCCCCATAATGTCCTGGTGGAGGGTCCGTCTCTGCTGAACGCACTCATTTCTCCTGAAGTCTTTTGTACCTACCATGACAGTCACCCCTCGTAGCTACTGTTGCTAATGGCTTTGTGCAGAGATGAAAGTGCAGTCAGCATTCACGGGCTTTGGACAGACAAATGGCTGGGGTATCCATCCATACCTACAGCGTGAGTGTGCATGGGTGTGACTGCCCGGCATAGTCCTACGAAGCCTTCAAGGAAGCTCTTGCACCCACAGGATGGGTCGGGCTCCTCTCCTCGGCCGGCTCCTCTCTAGTCCTAATGTGCTTGTCTTTTCCCCCACTGGCTGCTCACACACTCTACCTACTTGACTTTTACCCACACTGCTTGGCTGTGCATGTAGCTGCCTACCAGAGGCGCCACGACCCACCTCACTTCCCAAGTTTCCTGCCAGACACCGCGAAGCTTCCACGTCTGGTCTCTTTAAAAAGCACCAGCTCGATTACAATAAAAATGAGCCCATCGACATTTCGGGAGCTCACGGTTTTTGAATGCCGGCAGTTGTAAGAAGTGCTGGTTTCCTGACTCCAACTCTTAAGACCCTATAGTTAGACGGTCACCTTCTGCCCTCCTCTCCATTTCTTCATCAACGTCTACCTTTGGTGCTAGATGCTACTCAATTACCCAAAATACAGTGCAAAATTACACCTCAAGACAAATGCTTAATACGTCCCACTTCTCTGTGTTAAAATGTGAATGTTTTGCGGATAGCAAAAGAAACATGAATCAAAAAAAAAAACCTGTTCACATTTCATCTTCAAGTTTAATATGTCTTTTTTTTTCCACATAGCTATTTACAAATAACTCTGGGGTGCGCTCGCGATTTCAATCAGTTCACTCTAAGAGGGGACAAGAGGGCTGCTGGAATGTAGGGAACTGGATGGAATGCAAAAATATAAATAAGATCGATGTTCCACAAATCAAAAGGTGCGTGTCACCTCCCCAGAATACAGCTCTCTGTCACAGAGGCATGTGTTTCTTGCTTAATTTTCCTTTTCTGAATCATATACACCAGGAAATAGGAACACTGAGACCTGGAACTCCTACGTGCCAAAGAGGCTCGGAAATAACTCAGTATTTATAATATTAAAATAAATTGTTTAACCACAAAAAAGCAGTAATAAAATAGTCTCCTAATTTACAATTTGCATCCAAAGGATGAATAACGACTCACTAATAAATAATATTTATATAAATATTTTGTGTGTTGAAAATAGTTTCTCAAAAAAGGCAATGGTCTCAAGAAACATCTTGAAGAAATTTGGTGGCAGAAGAACCTGGTTGCATCCCCTTCCCCGACCCCCCACCACTGATTCTGCAAGGAGTTTGGTTTTGCTACAACAGACGTGACTCACTGTGAAACGGTTTGTGCTTGGCTTTTGATAATGGCAGCTGGTAAGTGTGGAAGGGATGGAGGAGGTTGAAAAGGCAATGGTGTGCTGCTACTCCATTCTCTGCCAGCTCCCTCACTGGCTGTCAGACAACACCTGTCCAACCTGAACCCTGGAGACCAACTCTAAAAGGACCCGAATCCTCCCTTCAGCTGAAGTCTTGTCAACATAGCTGGTCAGGGAACTGGCTGGTGGCGAGTGGGGAAGCAGGTACAGGTGCCAGGAGCAGAGCCGGGGTCCCTGCTCTGGGTAGAGTCTGAGCCCACCCAGCAGAGGGGGCTGGGCCTCATGTGAACAGAGCTTTTGTGACGGTGACATCCAAGAGCGCTTGAACAGTCATGCCCACTTTGACCAGACCTTTCTCTTCAAGGATGTGATGAGGCAGACAGAGCTTTTCCTGAAAGGAAGAACAAAACACCAGAGTTCAGATGACGGCCTAGGATGGAAACTGTTGCGACAGCATGGGAGCTGGGTCGTATAGGGCTGTGCCGCTTGCTTCCCGCAGCCCATGCTCCCTCTCCTGGGGCCAAGCCATTGTCGAAGCCTTTTCTGGGCTTGCAGGGAGAATGATTTCTCATATGTGAAGGCTGTTTCGGAAAGGTTCTTAATCACACCCAACTCTGTGCTGGATCTAAACAAGTAGGAAACTTTTCACTAAATAACTGAGTGATACGGAGTTAAAATAAAACAAACAAACAAAAAGCCCATACACCAAGAATAGCATAGCTTTCAGCCTAGGCAAGAAAAATTGCAAATAACGCCTCATATTTAAAGTAAATCACTTCCTCATTTACACAGACTACAGAGGGTTATAACGATTACCAGCCTTGATCTAATTCACTTTATGCTCTGTCATTTCTAGAGGGGTACATGCTAGGTGACCTTTCTGTAGTTTAGGCACAGTCTATATATAAGAAATTTTTTAAGGTCTTTTTTGAATGGCAATTTCTATTTTCTTTGCATGAGTGTTTTGGTTGCACGTATGTATGTGCATCACATGCATGCCTGGTGCCTACAAGTCAGAAGAGGCAGTGAATTCGCCAGAACTGAAGATAAAGATAGTTGTGACCCTCCATGTGGGGGCTGGGACCCAAATCCAGGTCCTCTACAAGAGCAGGAAGTGCTCTTAACCACCGAGCCATTGCTTTAGCTCCCCCAATGTTTTGTTTTTTAATTTTTAATATTGTGCAGGCCATTGTGTCAGTGTGCGAGCATCTGAACACAGCTGTCCACAGAGGCGGGAAGAGGATTACAGCCCTGATGCGATGACGGGAACAGACTTGGGTCCTCTGCTAGAGTGCTGCGCACTTTTAACTACCAAGCCATCTCTCCAGCCTCTACAGACGGCATCTAATACAGCTCCCAATGACCTTTCCTTCAAAGGTCTTTTCTTTAAACTGGCAAAGATATACAGAGCATACAACTTCCTCATGTTCTGCCTTCGCTTGTGGGAGATGTCTAAGGCACAGTCCTCAAGGAGAATGACCTGGAGCCCCTTCTGGTGTGTACCACCTTTCACATGCTACAAAGCAATATACAAAATACCATGAAAAGACATTTGCACCTTTGTCACGGGGCCCTGTTCCATTACCATACAGGCGGCTCTTTCTACTATGTCCCTTTTGGTGAGAAAGAGACCCTACAGCTCTTAGACGTGATGATGGCAGACTGTCCACGGCACAAGGGTCGGTCTTTTTGTTGCTTTCATTTTTATTTCTACATAACTTAATTTTTGTATCCTTTCCCAATGCCACTAGAACATCTGTTCTCCAACTGCTGGTGATTTCTGTGAAATTGGTTTTCTTTTCTTTTCTTTCTTCCTTCCTTTCTTCCTTCCTTCCTTTCTCTCCCCCCTCCCCCACTTTCAGTGACCCTCTAAGTGAGATCACGTGATAGCCTGGCTTGTTTAATGTAATAATGTCCTCCAGGCTTCCACACGCCGTTGTCACGAATGAGGCAGTTTCTTTTGGAAGGCTGAGCAGAGTTCAAATGAGGTCTGCACTTGGGTGTAGGTGGTGGAGTGTGTTGATTAGCATCAAGCCAAGTCCTAGGAACAAGACTGCTTCCTTCATGTAACTTGATGAAGAATCAGACCTTCCTGCTAATGTCCTAACCACAGACACCCTACACATCACCATAGACACAGGCAAGGCACGGTAAGCATAAGGCCTTCAAAGGTATTCCCTGTTAACTCCAGGAACTTCTTCCACGTTCTCAAAAAGCGGGTGTCCCCTGCATTCTCCTCTCCTCTTCTCCTTTTCTCTCTAGTTCATATGCTTTGCCTAAGTAAGGGAGGCTTGGACTCCGGGCATTAGGAAATGACCACATGTGGCAACATATGAACAATTTTACCGTGCCTTTCAGGTACCTGTGGAAAGCCAAACAGGATGACCTCTGTGACATGTTAGGCAAGCATGTGAGTTTACACTGCTAGTCAATCTCACGTCTGACATGTTAGGCAAGCATGTGAGTTTACACTGCTTGTAAATCTCATGGCCAAATGTCCAGGTCAGAAAGGATGGACGCCATGTGTGACTGAAATTCAGAGTGAGTCATGACCCAGGTTAGGAGGAATGGCGACTCAGGGGACATCTATACCTAGATGGCAGTACCCATCCTTTTCTGACACCCTCTGTATAGGCCAGGAAATCTGTAGGCTCTGTTGTTCCTCTGGCAGAGCTGGTCAAAGGGGCAGGGTATGCCCTCCTCCTTAACTTCCCCAGCACCCAAGTTTACCTCTAACCCACTATGAAACTACAAATGCTTAATACAGTTAAACTTCTGGTGTCAGGCATTATTTTGGAAAGGAGAGAGAGAGAGAGAGAGAGAGAGAGAGAGAGAGAGAGGTCAACACTTCATACCATATGCTAAAATCAATTAAAAGTTATTAGAATTAAATGTTAAAAAACTCTAAATGCCTTTGATTAAAAGGAAATACATATTTATGTATTTATTTATTTTGTGTGTATCTTTACATGAATTTATATGTACCACATGCACATGCACAAAATGCCAGGGAATCTAGTTGGATTCCCCAGAATTAGAGTTACAAGGGTATATGAGCCAACCCATGTCCACCAAATAGTCTTACCCAGACAGGGGAAGACTCTAGGCCTAATAAAGACATATTTACAAAGTACAAAGAAAAGATCAAAACATTGAAAATTTTAAAATGTGATGTTTCCATTTGAACGTGAAAAAAAATAACCCTACTTAATGAAAAGATAAGCAAACAAAAAAGCCCGTAAAAAAAAATATGTATTTGCATCAGATTATAAAGGGCTTTGAGATACAGAGAGATCAGTGGGTGAATACACAGGCAGTAGGCATGTCTGTAATCCAGAACCCAGGAAATGAAGTCAGGAAAATCAGAAGTTTAAAGCCTGCCTATGTTACCGGAAACTCCCTCAATCAGTAAGTAAAACTTCGTAATAGATTTGCCTAAGACAGTGTAAAGACATCTGATTCCCAACCTAACCTACCTACATCATGGCTTGGTCCAGCCTCTGCCACACACATGCTCAGAATGCTTGCATTAGCTCACCATTGGGCAAAAACACCAAACACGAATTTTATGCTATACCTATATAGAATATATATTCTATATAGTGAATAGCTCATGGAGTTTATTGAGTCCTACACTGAAAGCGAAAATGAGATGATTTTTTAGAATGGCACCATCTTAGGTGTAGAAAATCCGAATTGAGTATCATGAAGTCAGGGATCACCTGTAAACACAAACAGAAACATAACCCTCGTGCTCTTCCCTTCTCCTCTCATTCAGGCCCACCAGAGGCAGCCTTAGATCATGTCCTCTAAGACAACTAGCCCAGAAGGCCAGAAACCATATAAAGATCCTGTCCTGGGTATTCCACCGCAAGACTGGAGTGAGCACTGGGTTTAACTCGAGGGGCTGTCTGGAAAGATGAACACAGAGATCCCTCAGAACTGGGAAGCAGGGTCACCCAATTTGTGGAGAAAGGTCATTTTCTACCACAACACTAGTGTTCCTACTTCTCCCCAAAGTGGGCTCAGAAGATGGAATGGGACTGGAATTGCTGTGGATTTACAGTGGGACCAGGGACGACACAGAACAGCAAGGGCCTCTTCAAAGAGCCAGGCTGGTCAGGTGCCACCTCCGGAGACCACAGCAGAAAAGGGACTTACAACAGAAAGCACTGTGCGTGGTTACTGACTTTACATGAACTAAAACTGTCCCGCCGTAGGATGTGAGGACTTGTTGAAAATGTGACAGAGGATGCCTAGTCTATCGGTGAGCAGCCTGTGCTGTTATTTTTTAAATGGGGTAAAATCACAAATATGGCCCGGCTTAACCCTAAAACACTAGGTAGCTTTTCAGAGCAGGTGCTTCACGTTACTGTCCCCGTGGTGGAAACAATTAGGCCACTGGGTCTCAACCTTCCTCACGCTGCGACCCTTTAATACAGTCCCTTATGTTGTGATGACCCTCAACCATAAAATTACTTTCGTTGCTACTTCATAACTAATTTTGTTGCCGTTGTAATGTAAATTATTTTAGGGATACAGGCTTGCCAAAGGGGTCGTGACCCACAGGTTGAGAACCACTGGATTAGGCCCTCTCAACCACACTTTTCTGAGCCACAGTAAATAGGATCAGAAAAGGCAGGTGAGCAATTGAGAAACAATGGTACCTGGGGAGTAAGGCTAGATGGCTGTCACTGTTGGCTATTCTCTCTCCCTGAGATGTTCTTATGATGACTACAGACAGCCAAGCCTACACCGAGGCCAGCCACTAGTCTAAAATGAAGCCCTCCACACCAGCTTCCTTCCCTTGGTTCAGCCTGTTTCTTTAAATGAAACATTCTGGGACTGAGTTGTGTGAAGCTTATGTGTTATTTTAATGCATGAGAATGCAAAGGTCTAGTTCTGCCCCGAGGGTCAATCTCTTGATACTTCTCCCTTTATTCTTCATGGTACAGCCAGGCTATTCTCTGGCCCCTTCTCACCCCATGTTATACACAAACATCCATCCTTCCACTGCCTTCCCACTCAGGCCTAGCTTACACATCTTTCTAATCTTAGTGGAGACTTTGCTGTCTTCGGGAGTCTGCATGGTGCCCCTTCTTGAGTGTCAGGCCATCCTTCGATGTGCTTCACAGAATCCTGTCATTGACCCATCCCAGGTCCTTCTCACTGAATCTCTCTTTGTTTTCTAAGAAGCCATTTGATCAGGGGTCCACAAACTAGGACCTGCAAGTTAATCCAATTCCTGATCTATTTTTGTGAATCAAGTTTTATTAGCACACTCATTTATTGCATCAGCTCATGTATTCTGTCTGCCGGTATTGATGCTTCAGTGACAAGCTGGGTAGTTGTAACAGAGACCATCAGTCTAAAAAAAAATCATAAAATTTCTGTCAGCTGGCTCTGCCCCCCAAATGCTGGAACCTGGCATGGACTACAAACTTTCTGAAGACGGGGCCATAGATCTTGGTCACTATTTTATCTGCAGAGTCTCCCGTATGGGCCAGTGCACAATGCACATTCAATACACAAGGAGTAATTGAATGAACCACGAATGAACACCACTGCAGGGAAAGTCAAGGACTGGAAGTAAAGTAAAACACATGCAGTCCACCAACCTAAAGGGCTGATGGTTGAAAGGTAATTCTGAAGTCTCAAACCTAGCCTTTAGATATTCTGAAAGAAAATTAGATTAAAATATTTTTCAGGAGATGGGACATAGCTTGGATAAAGAAGATGCACTTAGCACACGCCAGACCCTAGGTGCACTTTTCATCACCCGAACATTTTAACGAACCTATAACCACTTTGCCACTCTCCGGCTCCTGAAATTTTAACTCAGACTGGGATTTGTGTGAATTTTGGGGATAATCCATGCACTAAATAATTTTTTTACAAACAAATGCATTGTGATATCAAGTGATTTATTTAACCACTCTCACTGATAAAGCCCAACTCAGCTGTCCTGCTTTGGGATTTAACAAGGCCCTGTTGTTACTGGCCCCTTTTCCATAGTGTTAAGGACAGTGAAGTAACCTGGACCAGAAGTCCAGAAGGAGACATTAGAAATGGGCTGTCACCAAGTTTGGAAATCCTCACATGAAGGGGAACATTTTCAACCATTAGCAGTGAGGAAAGAAAAAGATGTGTCATGAAGGGCTACTACAAAATGAAAATGGGAAGAGTTGTTTCTCTTTATCATTTATATTATCTTTATAGGAGGGAATATTTAAAACATCCTTTCATATGAAAAGACGGGAATTTAGTGTGCACACCACTGGATCCCCGCCCACCTCTCAGCCTCGAGGCTGATCAGTTAGGGATCCCCACATGAGATGCAATGGCAGGTGTCACATAAGCACATGAGCTGGTATCTGGGACCTTGGAGAAGTGTCACAGAGAGGCTTCGTGTTCCAAACGGAAATTAATGCCTTGGCTCATAATAAGCAAAATGACTCGCTCCAAGTTTTGCCTGAAGGGCTGAACTAATTATGTTCTGTGAGTGACCATACTTTATAATGAAGAAATATCACACAGCAAGTGTCAAGGGGAGCGGCACATTAGGGTGCAAATTAATGACGTGAAAAATGAAGTGTGACCAAGGGATCCTCGGGATGCCCGGGGAGAAATACATAGAAAGCTAATACTGAAGTTTAAATCTCTGCCCGGGGAGAAATACATAGAAAGCTAATACTGAAGTTTAAATCTCAGCTCATGAAATTGCGCTACTCACTCAATTTTTATTGATAGTATTTGTTCCTTGAGCCAGCAACCCAGTATGTTTTCTCTTTCCCTCTTCCACCCACCATAAAAAAGTGAGGAGAAAGAAATCCAAACAAATGGTGGTGATCACTGAAGGTAAGCCCCCATGCATGGCACAGCTGGGTGGAAATGCCAAGAGTCACTCTGGGGACCCATGAACAAATGCATCAACGGGCCAAGAAGAAACTTGGATTAATCACCCAAATTGTGTTTATTAAGCGCCTTATGGCTCAGGGTGCTCACCAGACACTGTACAAAGGGATTTTATTGTTACATATAGAAAAGTACAAGATAGCACCAAAGGCAATTCAGTACATCTGTGGTTATTTAGACACAACTCAATGTCCAACAACTTCCACGTACCCTGTATTCCCCAATCAACACAAAGATGGGAGGAAAAGGCTCAGACAGTCTTAACATCGTACCATGTAAAGATTGTTTCCTGTTTAAAAAAATTCTGATCTGATTTAGCAGCAAGGAACCTTTATAAATATATCCTTTCAAGTATGGAGGTTTTTCAGAATCTCCTCTTCCCTGGACTCATGAACAGTTTCAGAAAAATAAGATACTATCCTTAGCAGCCGTAACTGAGGAATGTCTGCATCCAGCAAACTAGAAATTTACCTTGAGGACAATAACTCCATCTTCCCCACCCAAGAAGCAGCATTTGGCAAGAAGGTATAAAACAATGCAGGTGACAGTGGCTGGAGCTTGCAGCAGGACTTCTCATATTGTAAAGAGGCATCCCAGAACTCAGCAAAATCTGGGTCTACATTAGAGTCTAACACTTTTCCCCATTAATTAAAAGCTCATCGTTTTGCTCCAAAAGTGAGCGTTGGTAAGCAAGCCTTTAAAAACTGACTTAAAAACAAAACAGTTGGAATCAAAGGACAAGTGGACAAAGTAAATGGAGAAAACAACGTTCATCTAAAATAAGAGCAATCTTATTGGCTGCTGCTATAGTAACTCAAGGCCCCTGTACCAAGAATGTTCCAAGACCCATAGATTTATTTGAAACTGAATAGTCAAATCCATCACATTCTGGATCTGCAGTCATGTAACATATCATGAAAGTAAAATGACCCAATACATTATGCAAAAATAGAAATCCCTTCTAGAAAACACTTTTCTCTGACCCTCAGAACAACCCTAACGAAAAGGAAAAAGCAGTGTAAGCAGATCCACCAGGTGGCGCTCTACCAGGAAGGCACTTCCCCAGAACACGCCTGCATAGGGCAGAGAAGGCATGCTGCGGTGGACTTGGGAGGCAACCTTCTGGGTGCCCTTCACAATTCCCTTGCAGCAAACAGGGAGGACTCCAACTAACCAGCCGGCATAGCAGCCATTCTCCAGATAAGACTTCTCAACTTGGTCAGCAATGGCATCCTTAGAGATTTTTATGAATCATACTGGGCCAAAATGCTGGCTTCTTGTCTCTGCTAGGCAACCCCTCTACATCTCAATTCCCAGTCCTGACTTCGAACCAGCATCGAGTCTCAAGACTCCCATAGGCTAAATCCAGACTGTTCTGTCTCCGTTCCCCTTATCCACTACCCAGAGCAGCAAAGGCTCATGGGAGAGAGCAGGGCCCACAGCAGCATTGGCGCCCGCACTACGTGCATGAAGAAACATGAGGTATGGATTGACAGGCTTTGCTGTCACTGTTAAGGGAAAGAAACTACCCAAGGGAACTGCATTCTACAAAGTTTGTGCTTCTGGAAAAAATCTGGTTCATAAATGTTCATAAACTTCAAAACTCAATAGCTTACTGAAGAGCTGAGAAGAATGGGAGTTTGCAAGGCATAGGCTCCAATGGAGGAAGGAGCTGGGATGGACCAGGGTGCCAGAGCAGAGCATTTGGATGTGTGTGCAGGGGTTACACGGACAGAGCGTTCCAGCGGTAAGTGATATAGACCAGTACTATAAAGAAAACATGGACAAGACAGAAGCCTATAAGGTCCCTGGCGCGGAGGGTAGAAGTTGACTGTGGGGGTTTCTCCCCGAGTGCCAGCAGAGTGTCAACAGTCTTTCGAATGTGACGAAAATCCAACTGCAGGATGTCATACGGAGAGCAGAGGTCGGCCTAATCCAAGGGCAGCCATTAGAACAGAAAGAGACAGTGCATACGATTAACAACACACAGAAGAACAACTGGAAAGAAGCACACATTTATGCTTACTAGCAAGTAGCAGGAGTCAAACCTTATTTCAAGTGTGACAATCCATGACAAAAGGAGAACCTCCCAGGGTAGCCTATGTAAACTGGACAAGAAGCCCTATCCCCAGTCACACCACGGCCACAACATGCTGTGCAGTGTACACACCCATCCTGGGGTCAGTGAGATGGTTATATGCTCATCAGTGGCACGAAAGCATGAGCCCCTCATTCGGGACACTGCGGGCTTAAACTTTACTAAAGAAATACAAATCTTAAAACTGAATCTTCGATCTTTTTTTTGGGGGGGGATGGGTGGAGTCAGGGTTTCATGGTACAGCTCAGGACAACTTTAAACCCAAGAGCCTCAGACTTGGCCTCCCGGGCACTGGGATTACATAACAGAATAGGCTAAAGGGGACGTCTGAGATACGCAATAGGAAAGCTAGCACATAATAGGTTATTATCTAAATCTCTTTACTGTTACGCAAGTATGGCAGGATGCCTCAGCCTCTGTGTTTTGTCTCCATGCAACTTGTGTGTAATAATTCGGTTTTCAGACTTCTGAACAGCTCTCCTGGCCCACCACTGTCAGGACGAAGTATTCTTACACACTGAGTTTCTGAACCAGGAGGGTTTGGGTTTCTCTGTTGCTGTTCTTTAAAGACAGTGTCTCACTGTGTAATTTTGGTTGGCCTGGAACTTATTGTGTAGACCACATTGGTCTTGAACTCATAAGAGATCCACTTGTCTCTGCCCTGGGGGCGAGGATTAAAGGTGTTTGCCACCACATCAGGTCTGAAACACAATTTTAAGCCATGCGGTTCAATATTAACAATAATTATAACTTGTAGACCAGTAATAAAAAAAAAGTTGTGTTTTGCTTTCAACTTTAACAAAGCTTGACAATATTTGTGACTATTCACAGATACAATTTCCAAGGGAGCAAAGCATTTAAAATACCTATTACATGTATATGATGTGTATATATATGTTTGTATATACCTTGCTGGAGGATCAGTCTTATATATTGTAGCTTCCTAGATAAGCACACTAATCCCAGTCAAAAGACTATTTTAAGTCCAAGGGCTCATCTTGCCTATACCCTCAGAGTTCATCCGACACCCTCAGGTAAGATACCAGATGGGCTGATGAGGATGGAAATCCTTTATGATAGCAAAGATGCTCTGGTGTGGGAAGCTCTTCTGTATATGTGTTGCTTTTATTGGTTGATGAATAAAGCAACACATATACAGAAGAACTTCCCACATCAATGCTCTTAACAAAAAAATTAATGCTTTTAAAGATTTATTCGAATGTTACATGTGGATATGTGTACCGTGTTTGTGCATCTGCATGTGTGTGTGAGCATGCAGTACCCACATAGGCCAGAAGAGGTGCTAAATGCCCTGGAGTGGAAGTTACAGGCGGCTCTGAGCTGTCCTGCGTGGGTGCTAGGAGCAGAACTCAGGTTCTCCTGAAGAGCAGCAAGTGTTCTTAACCAATAAGCCAATCTCTCCAGGCCCAACGAAAGATATTTTAAGATTAACAAATCATGTCAAATCCACCCAATCTCACATGTATTCTCAGTGGATCTCGAAGAACCAAGATAACATGAAGAGTCTTCCCAAGAATTAAAGCAGCCACATGTAAACTGGATCTTACTGGGGACAGATGTTGGCCATGAACTAAGAGATGGGAACTGTCTCCTTCCCATAGCGGAGGTTTCCACTGCATTGAGAACATTCTGGTGCAGTGCTATATCTGAGCATTAAAGTGTGAGAAAAGTCAACATAAAACAGAGGCTTAAACACAAACTGAAACGTGACTTTCTCAGGGACCAGGAAAGCCTGAGAAAAGCAGACGTGAGGTGGAAAACACAAGCGCATGTGTGACTTTCTCAGGGTACTTCTGTGTTAGAAGCAACCCACTTTGTCAGGGGTGGTGACACACACTTATAATCCCAGCCCCTAAGAGGCTGAGAGTGGGGTCAGCCTGGGATACTTAACAAGACTGTCAAAAAAGAAAAAGGAAGGAAAGCAAGCAAGAACACTGAGTAGTACCACCGGTCAGCTCCCTGGCAGCACTGCCAGAGGGTCAGACTGCTGTGCAGTTTACTTCTTCAGTGAGGCAGACATACTCATGCATCCACTTTTGGGGAAGTAAAGGACATCTCACCAGGTCATGGAAGCTAGATTTAATTACAACAGCTGAGGCCTAATGTCTCAGGCTACGATCATTTAAATGACATGATGACCTTTAAGAAAAACGGTCAGGACTAAGCCTGGTTGTGAAGCCATGGCAACCGCTGCGTGTTATGTGGTGCACTGCTGCAGCCACTGTGGAACCGAGTTCTGACTCGGTCCCACATGACAGCGCCAACAGCCATAAAACAGCTCCAGCCTTGGCGAGGCTAACCACAAAGGAAATTCCTGAGAGAAACTGGGATTTCCTGACCCTTTGTGATTTCCTCAAATTGGCCTGTGGAGAAGAATTCTGAGGTTACAGTACTCTCGTATCCCTGAGAATTAAATGAGAAATCACTACATTTGCAGAGACTAAACACCCTCATTTTTCAGATTACTTGTAATGACTGAAAACATTTGCGAAACTGTTAATCCACTCAGAACTCTTCTGAGGCAAATGTTGATTTAATTTCCCATTACACGGGGGAAAAAAAAATCACAGCCAGCAGAGCCTAAGAAATCAGCTAAGATTAAACTCAAGGATGTGACTGAAATTGAAAAATAAAAATTGACTTAGACACTCCAAACAGCAAGTGCTTACTAACAGGAAATAGAGACAAATTTGGATGTCTGCCTGTCTACAAAATAATAAACAAACAAACAAATAAAAATTTTGAGGCAGTCTCATCGTAGCTTTCGCTATCCTATGCTTTCCAGATAGGCCTTGAACTCTGAGATCTGCCAGCCTCTGCCCAATATGCTAGCTTATCTTTCACCCAAAGTGCCCGCTCCTCTACTTACACATTTTTATCATTACTATTTATGTCCAGGCTCTGCATATAGGAAAAATATGCAGTGTCTGTCATTCTGACTGTGGCTTATTTATCAAAATGATGATTTCCAGTTCCATCCGTTTTCCTGCTCAATAATATTCTTTCACTCTAATCTTTAGCGGAAGGAAAACTGCGCTGCGCAGATGGTTCACTGTTTCCTTATCCACTCGTCTGGTGATGGCTAGCTAGGCTGATTCCGAGCCTGTCGGCTGGAAACAGTGCTTCCCCGGTGTGTACACATCTCCGTGGGATGATGGCCTGGATTCCTTTAAGTGTGTACCAGGAAGAGCATAGCTGGGTCACGTGAAGTTCTTCAGGTTTCTGAGGAAATGCAATCTCGACCTCCACATTCACTGATGTAACGAACATGTCCATCAGCGTGGACAGGCACCCTTGCTAGCTTTTTTGTTCATTTGGTTTCTTGCCTTTTTTCTTTTCTTTTCTTTTCTTGAGTCAGGGTTTCTCTGTGGTTCTTGCTCTGTAGAACAGGCTGGCTTCAAACTCACAGAACCACCTGCCTCTGCTTCCTGAATGCTGGATTTAAAGGTCTGTGCCACCACCGCCTTGCAGTTTCCTGTTTTCTTAATGATTGTTTTAAAATTCCCTGATGGATAAGAACAAGAAACATTGGGGCTGGAGAGATGGCTCAGAGGTTAAGAGCATTGCCTGCTCTTCCAAAGATCCTGAGTTCAATTCCCAGCAACCACATGGTGGCTCACAACCATCTGTAATGAGGTCTGGTGCCCTCTTCTGGCCTTCAGGCATACATGTAGACAGAATACTGTATACAGAATAAATATTAAAAGAAAATTTAAAAAAGAACAATAAACATTTCCTCCAGATATTGATTAGCCATTTGTATTTTTTTCTGAGAATGGCCTCATCCATTCATTTATCTATTTATTCATAGAACTTCTTACTCTTTTAGTGTATTCCATTGTTGAGTTGTTTCTGAATTCAAGCTATTAACCTCTGTGGGCTGAGTTATTGGCAAATGCGTTCTGTCCTTCCTTGGCTATGAAGAACCCTTTAATCAGACGAAATCCATTGGCCAATTGTTGCTGTCATAACTTGAACAACTGAAGTCCTGTTCAGGGTCATGGCCTCCCCCTTCATCTTGAAAGGTTTTCCTCCAATGCTTTTGAATTTTCATGAAGACTTATGATCCAGTTTTAACTGACTTCTACACAGGATGAAAGAGGGGGGCCTAGTTTTATTCTTCTACATGCCAATGTCTATTTTCCCCGACATCATTTGTTAAAGAGGCCAGTTTTTTCTTCAGTGCCTGTTTTTGGCACCTTGGTCAATAATTAGATGGCTACAGTTGCAAGGGTTTACTTCTGAGTCCTCTATTCTATTCTTTCTATTATTCTATTCTATTGCTCTATGTGTCTTCTCCTGTGCTGGTACCACACTGTGTGTCACTAGAGTGCTGCAGCATAATTTGAAATGACATTTTGAGATATCCACAGCATTAATTTTTGGTTTTTCTCTCAGGATTGCTTTGGCTATCCAGGGCATTTTGTGCGTCTGTGCAAATTTCACAGCTGTTATTTATAGCGAAATTTTAAGGGTGTATGTGATTACCATGGGAGGTCTTTCCATTTTCTAGTATCTCCTTCATTCTTTCTTTCCTTCAGCACTTTAAAGTGTTTGCTTTGGAGAGGTCTGACACCTACTTTCTTCAGTTTATTTATCTTAGCTTTTGGTTGTATTTTATTTTGAAAGCTTTCAATAGGGTTCCTACCCCCTTGGTTTTATAACTGGCATACAGAAAAGCTACCAGGTTTTGTATGTTGATGTTTGTATTTGGTGGACTGAGAGTTGTTGGGTTTTTTTTTTTTTGATCAGAGAATCCTTTTTATTTTTTTATTATTCTGCATTTTATTTTAATGGTCTTTACTGCGCTACATGACTAAGAGTTTTCTTAACTACTGTCTGGTAACAGTGGCAACATGATTTCTTTTCTTACCTTCCTATCACTTTGAGTAGTTCTTGCTTACTGCTCTAGTGAGGAAGTCAAGGATCACAAAGAACAAGAGAGGAGAAAGTGGACATCAGCACCTTGTTCCCGATCTTAAAGGAAGTGCTTTCAATCGGTCCCCATTTGGCATATGGCTACAGGTTTGTCACACACAGTTTTTATTAGGTTAAATATGATCCTTCTAATTCTACTTTCTTGGAACTTTGATCATAAAGTGATGACGAATTTTGTCAAAGACTACTTCTGCATCCACTGAAAGATCCTTGCCCTGGCTTTTATTTACATCCACAACATACATGCCGACTCATATGCTGACCCACACCTGCATCCCTACAATGAAACTAATTTATCATGATTACCCCTGTGGTGTTGAATTTGTGTTACTGAAGAAGAATGGTCTTTGGTTCTCTTGTTGTGTTTTGTCTTATCCAGTCTGTGTGTTTGGATAATGCCAGTTGTGTAGAATGACTGGGAGTTGCTCCTTTTCTTTCTAGTTTATGGAATAGTTTGAGGAGTCTTTGTGATGGCTGATCTTGACTGTCAACTTGGCAGACCTGGGAAGAGGGAACCTCAACAGAGGAGTTTCCTCCATCTAACTGGCCTGTGAGCTTGTCTGTGGGACATTTTCTTGACTGCTAACTGGGATAGGAATGCCCAGTCTACTGTGGATGCTGCCAGCCCTGGAGAGGGAGGTCTGGACTATGTAAGGTGGCTGAACAAGTCAACGGAAGCAGCGTTCTTCCATGGCTTCTGCTTTGGCTCTTGCCTTGATTTTCTACTCTGGCTTCCCTTCCTGATCCAAGCTGTTTTAGGTTAGTGTTTGTGAAGGTTTGAATAATAATGGCCCCCACAGGCTCATATATTTAAATGCTTAGTAGTGAGAGAGAGGCACTATTTGAGAAGGATTAGAAGGTGTGGCCTTGTTGGAGTATGTATAGCTTTGGTGGAGGAAGTACATCACTGGGGGTGGCCTTTGACATTTTAAAAGCCCAACCCAAGCCCCCTGTCTCTCTCTGTTCATAGGTCAGGATGTATCTCTCATCTACTTCTCTAGCACCCTGCCTGCCTGCACAGTGTCATGCTCTCCACCTTGATAGACTAAACCTCTGAAACTGTAAGCAAGCACCCAATTAAATGCTTCCTCCTGCAAGAGTTGCCTTGGTCATGGTGTCTCTTCCCAGCAACAGAACAGTGTTTTATCACAGTAACTGAAAACAAACAAGGACAGACAGAAATCAGTACCACAGTGGGGTGTTGCTGTGATGGATCTGACCATGAGGTTCTTGTGCCTTGGGTTGTTTTGTGGGAGGAAAGCAGAGGAATTTGATGCTTCGTCTAGAAAAGCAATTGAGTGCTCAGAGCCTACTGAGCTACTGAGGGACTTGGCAAATGATGCTGAGAAAACTGCTGAGAACGGGGGCCCGACTTGTGCGGTTTCAGAAGGAGGTTTGAGATTTCCTCAAAGGCTCCATCCGGGCTGATTTGTAATATTTCAAATGGAGAATCTGTGCTGTCTGGTCAGCTGTGATCAACAAGAGACTAGCCCCAGGGCAGTGAAACCTTTGTCTCACTGGGACAATCAATGCTAGTTAGCTGGGGCTGAGAAAATCAGCTGGGACTGCCTGGAGTAAAGTCTTCTGGGAAGTGCTGTCTGGGGTCAGCACACAGAAGCTGTGGCCCAGTGGAGGTGGGAGTGGGGTTGCACATCAGTCTGAGAGAGAACTTGGTAAACAATGTGTAAGAGTTTCCCCACATGGTCCTCGTTTTGAAGACATGAAGGTGTCACGGAGAGCAGCTGAGGCTTGACACTGTGTGGCAGGGTCAGTCTCCCTGAAAAGATACCAGGAGAGGCCGCTGGTGACAGTATAGACTCGGCTGCAGCGGATGCTCCAGGATCGAGGCGTCATGGAGAGACGTGGAGGCTTAGCATCATGAGAGGCTGGAAGAGGCCGCTAGTGAAGATGCAGCCTCAGCTGCAGTGGAAATCCTGGGATACAGGAAGTGACAGGATCGTAGGATGTCTGCTAAGGGCGGTGGCAGGTGCTGGAATGAAGCCAGCCTGGGCCTATGAGACAAGCTACAGGCATTGGAGAAGGCAGAGCCAGAGAAGTGGGGCTGCCTAAGTCCTTCGGGGACCACATGATCAGGAGGGAAACCAGATGCTGGACACTGAGCTTTTACACTGTTAGATTTGGGTTTTGCTTTGCTCTTACTATAACTGTGCCCTGGTTTTTCCTATTTGAATAAAAAGCAAGTAACTTACTTGGGATTTTATAAGACCCCAATGTTAAAGGACTTTGGATTATTAAAGGAACATTTGACTTTTAAAGTAAATTGTGTTTTGTTTTGAGACAAGATCTCTCTAATTAGCCCTTGGTTGTCCTGGAGCTTGCTATATAGGCCAGGCCTGCTTCAAACTCACCGATATATGTAAGGCCTCTGTCTGCCGGACGCTGGGATTAAAGGCATGAACTACCACATCTGTCAAATTGTTGAACATCTTAATAGCTGTGGGAGTTCCAAAGTTATACTATATTTCAACTGTTATATTAGCATGAGATTTGGGGAACAAGGAAAGGCCTCATGCTTCTGTGCCAAGGTGACATGTCTCTGAGCACTTTCTTAACTGTAAATTGATGCAGTAAGGCCCAGTCCACTGTGAGTGGTATCACGCTTAGGCAGGTTGGCCTAGGCTGTATAAGGAAAGTGGCTGAGCAAACCAGTAATCAGCGTTTTTCCCAGCCTCTGGTTCAGTTTCTGCCCCAATTCCTTCAGTGATAGGCCATCACCTGGGAGCTGCAGGATGAAACGAACCCTTTCCTCCCCAGGTGCTTCTGGTCACAGTGTTTATCACAGCCACAGGAAGAAAACTCGGGCACTACTAGGTGCCACAGAGTCTAAATTCTAAGAGTTAACCATATCGAGGCAGAAGTTCTATTTAGAAAATTGTAATGCACTTACTTAATAAACATGCTTATATTTTTATTGAGCATATCATCAAACAGTATCTTGATAATCACTCTAAAAATGTAAAACCCAAACTTGGTAACCAGGTAACAGTCTGCTGTACTGAGGAGAAAGATGGAGAATTTCAAATTCTCTTCAAATACAATACAATACAATAAAGAATGGCCAATTTTATGGACTTGAGAGACCAGCTCTAATACTGTCAAGCTAATTTATCTACATATACAATTTTGCTGTTCTTAAAATTTTGGTCTCCATTGTAAAACTTTCTTCTGGGCCTAACTCATTGCCGACGATAAAACATTAAGAGAAAAAAAGTGGTTAGCCATCTTGAAAAATTAATTAAATATATCTGAAATAAAATTTAAAGTGTCCTTGTATTTAAAATTTTTTAAAAACCCTCATTTTAAAAGCTGGGTTTAAGATGATTCGTTTTGAACTATGTATGGAGACAGGCTGGAAGGCTCCTGACCAGAAAGGATGCTCACATGACTGGGTATCATGACTGTGCATGGTACTTGGAAAATAACTGATGGAGATGGAGCGACAGACGGCATTTAATGCCAGCTGTAGGAGCTCTGATGCCCTCCTCTGGCCTTCAGGGGCAAATGTACTCACATACACAAACTCACATACATTCTCATAATTAAAAAGAGATGAGCTGACTTTATATTCCTCCAATAGTAGGAATTTACAAATTAGGGTAATAATAAACCTGTCAGGTTGTATTTCCTTATCCAACTACAGAATTAACCCATACAATTATAGAATACGTATCATGCCAAGAATCTCATTTCCACCCTTCAAAGAACTGCTGGCTACAATTTAAAGTGATTACTAAAGTCACTGCTTTGTGGAAGAAAATAAGAAACTCATTTCTTCTAAAAATGAAAACAAAACTATAGCTACAGTTTGCCGTTGGATGACAAACATTCTGATCCGTTGTCACGTCTGTGTAATCTAACCCTTCGCTGCATGCATGAGGTAGGAATGCTTTACCATTACTTTCAGCAGAAAATCTCATTACAAAACACAAATCCAAATACTAAAAGGTGGCAAAAAGGAGAAAACCTCCAACACAGTTAAGCCTGTATTCACAGACTCAGTGTTAGCATCTGTAAGTAATATCCAATGTCATTCTTAACTCCACTTGGTAGGAAAACTGAGGTCCACCCAACAGCCTGTCCTTGTGAGTTGGGAATGAAAACTAGTGGCCTTGCATCCTCCTGAAGGGATTGAAGGGTGGGCAAGGAGGGCCACTGCCTGCCAAGGTGTCCTCGGGCTGGGTCACTGTCTTAACTTCCTTCTCTATGTTCTCTCGAGAGTAAAGAAGGGCAGGACAGGGAGAGGAAAAGAGCTGTCTTTCTTATCCAAGTGAACCTCCCCCATCTAAACAGGCACCTCCATTAAAAGAAAGACGATTCCTACAGAGTTCTAAGACGATGGTGACTTATTTAGAATTGGGTGAAAAACTTCCCAGCGAACCACATAAGTATTTGTTGTACAAGACTTTTGATTCTTCATCAATGAGAGACTTCTCTCAACCTGATGGACTGCTAGTAATAGTCCTAAAGTAGCCTAGATGTGGAATGACAGCCAACCATGAACCCGCCACATGCAAACCAGAGGAGAGGAGGGCCAAACTGACTCAGACACAACAAAGGAAGCGCAGGTGTGTAAATGGCTTCGTGAGCCCAAGACTTAACCAGACTCGGATTCTTGGTTGATACAAAGGCTCTCTCCTGAATGATTCAGGAGATGGCCGAGCACTGTCCTCAAGGCTAAGGTCAGAGATAGCTGCCAATCTGACCAGCAGCCTCACCCAGGGTACTACTGTTGCCTGATACTGTCTACAGTTCTGAATCTCACCTACCAAAGGCACCATGTGTGCACAAAAGCCAGGCTGGAACCACTTATGGCCAGGAGTGGGCTTACTACACCAGGGGGTGACAGTTTCACCCACACCCTCCACTATTTATCTAGTGAGTTGAAATGCTGCCTCACAACACCCCACATGGCACACTTCCTGGATAATTAATAGACCACCGCCTAGTTCTGAGGACCAACTGCTCAACTGAACAAAAATACTTCACAAACACTGACCAACTCTGGAGCAAGTATCTGGGATGGTACTGGTGGAGATACCTTTAAGAAAGGAATAAACTATGAAGGTAAGAGCAATTTTAAAAATTGCTCCCATCCCATCGACTGACTTTGCATGCAATCATTTAACTGAGTCTGCCCAGCTCTGGCATTGTACCTGATAAACCATACAAACTGTGCCAACTTCAGGCTGTAGCTCCAAAGGGTGATTCTATCACAAAACAGAACTAACACAGTCTTAGAGAACAGATAACCCTAACATCATCTCTTTGAATGAAACATTCTCGCATGCATTCATGAGATGAAAACATTCTGTTTTGAGCAAGCAGGAAGATTGGCTAATTACTTTCCAATTGAGGATTTCTGGTTTTCCATTTAAGTGTGCCTTCCTTACTTAACATCCTCAGTAAAGAAGTTTAGTTGCTCATGTAATATTTTTCTGGTAGTAGTGACCTAAGGTAAGTCTTATAACCAGTGGAAATTAGAACATACTCTCTCTCTCTCTCTCTCTCTCTCTCTCTCTCTCTCACACACACACACACACACACACACACACACACACACACACCCTTGAAAATCTCTTACAATTTTAAAAATAGTATAAATATATATAAATATAAATAGAGTATAACCAACTGGGTCATGTGACTGGCATGTGCCATTCCCTTTTCCTCACCACTCTTGGGAATTACGAGTTGGCTAGCACTATTACAAGCACCACGATGGGGCTCACTGAGAAACTGTGATGTTCTGCTTTTCTATGGTAATTTCATTTCCTCTTCTCATGCAATACGGGCATTCACATCTCATTTTGTTCCAGCGTAGCCTAAGAGACAAGAATGATCCCTCCTAACTCATCGGGGCCTTCCAACACACATGTGATAACTTAACCATTCCGATTCACAGTGGGGAACTCTTACTAGCCCATGGTATAATCAAATTATCAGAAAAATTGTATTTTCACAAATATCTGAAGCCAAGAGTGTTTATGGGCCATCCAAAGACACACAAACGACACAGATGCACAGAGTAACGGAGTTGAAAGCAGACCTGATGACGAAGACATTTCGGAAAGGAAATAAAACAAGATGTCGTTTCTCAGAAATGGCATTGGTAACCTTCTTTTCACTGACACAGCTTGATATAAGGACACTTTAAAAACAGTTTGCTTTTTCTCAAATAATACGGGAATCTTTCTACTAACCTCCCCCTAAGCCAAAATAAGAGGGAGAAGTAAAGGAAAAGTTGGGGGCTAGGAGGAGAGGGGTGCAGTATACTTTGAAACATGATACACAAGCTCAGAGTCTCTCCTGAGAGTTGTTTTTAATGCTTTTTTTTTAAAGTTGCTTTATCCCTGTATTATTAGGAAACACAGAAGTCATAAGAAATGTAATTTCTACTTATCTCTGTTTACCATAATGATGAGGGCCTTTTTTTTTTTTTTTTTTTTTTTTGAGACAGGGTTTCTCTGTGTAACTTTGGTGCCTGTCCTGGAACTAGCTCTTGTGGGCCAGGCTGGCCTCAAATTCACAGAGATCCTCCTGCCTCTGCCTCCAGAGTGCTGGGATTAAAGCATGTGCCACCACCACCCAGCAAGGGACATCTTAATCTGTGTGGCTGCTACCTAAATCCTGAAGTCGTTTTATGTTAAGTTAAATATGGAAGTCTCTAAAACCCCCAAGTACCTTCCTGAGGATGCCTTTAGGGCTGAGCCAGGGATGGGGGGATGGGGAGGGGTAAACTGTATAATTAGATGGGCTACAAAGACTTGCAAACAGGGCCTAGAGCTGACGGAAGGATAAAATGAAAACGTAAGTTGTTAGCCAACTACAAAGCCACATGCATTGTTATCACTAACATAACAATTATTGTATTTTTAATGAATATTAGTTTGACTCATATCTTAAAATGAAGCTACTGGGAATGAAAGCCAACAATTAACATGCCATCAGGGGTTTTGCCAAACAGCCCAGGCTAAGGAACCCACCAGTTCCGACCTGCTGTTCTTAGCTACTCTACTAGTCTGGTCCTAGGCCGCTTGCTGTCTCAGCAATTCCTGCTGAGAGAATTACTGATTCTTATTAACTCTCCAATAGCCCTTTTCTTTCAAATCTGGGATTTTACATTTCAAAACAAATGATTCCCCCTTCTCCTTAGAACCAAACACACATGTAAAACCACACTAATTTCATTGCAAGAGACTAATTTCAGTTCAAAATGTGTGTCACTTGGTCAAGATTATTTCTTGAAACTTAAAAAAAAAAAAGATGTGAAACAAAAACGAGATGTCTATTCAATGGTTCAAATAGCTATATTGACGTTTTAATCAAAACGTGGCCATTTGAACTAAGTCTGGTGTTACCTCGGGAACGCCAAGCTTTCTGCAAGCTTCCAGGAAGTTTTCCACATTCCTCCTGCACTTGGCCATGCTGAGTTTGGGCTAGAAATGCAAACATACAAAAACAACAGAGTATTAAGATAAAAAGCAATCCAGAAACATCCATCTAGAAACAAAAAACTTAACTAGTGTGGGTCATACTCTTGGACTGTGTGTGCAAACACAGACATTTATATGTGCTCAGTAGAGAGATGTTTAGAGAGACACAAGTATGCAACGCTGATACGCTGACATGGATGTATGCCAGGTTTTCTGCTCACACATCTAAGTTATCTGTGTACGTGCACACAAAAAACTCACATCATACAGTTTTAGGTCACCTAAAAATATACCACAAACATCACCTTTCCCCAACAACAAATGTATTTCCATATTAAGGGTTAAAAATCCATGAGGCTGTCTCCTCACCAAACAAACAAACAAAAAGTTGAATTAGAAAGACACATAAGAGGTAAATAGCATTAAAAACGGTAGATTTAACTCAAAGCTTCACTGCTGCACTGACCTTCACGTCAATGACCTGGAAAGCATGGATGGCTCACAGGTTCATTTGAGTCATAGAGAAAAATAAAATTGATGATAAATTTTAAGCACTTTAGCATTTTTAAAAAATATTCCACCATGAATTTCCTTTAAAAAGGAAAGCAGAAAGTATGGCTGAAGAGGAAGTCCTCTCACAAGTGTCACAGACAGGCACAGGACAGCTGTGCCCAGCCACACACAGACAGGAGGAGCAGAGAGAAGACAAGGAATAGAGAAGAACGGATTCTAGAGTAAGTGAGGCACCAGAAGCATCCTGAGGTTCCACAGGTCCACCGCTGCCATCACATACTCCAAGCTCAGGGACAGTTCTGTGGCGGTGTAACGTAAAAGGTTCAACCTCACCACTGGTAATCAAAACTCACATTAATCATACCAATTGGGATGCCAATGTTTTGCCTACAGCCTGGAAAAACTGAAGAAACTAATTTTTCTCCTCCTGAAGCACACTTTACTATGTTGAGGACGGCAATGATTCTATCCGAACTACCTTCCCTGAGCTTGGCATTAAAAAACCATACACTATGGGACTCATGAAATGAAAGACCAGAAGACTTAATGCTTGCAGTAGCATGGTCAGGACAGGCACCCTCGGCATTACTGATGGTGCAGATGCAACCGTATTGGTTGTCTACTCTACAGACATAGCATTTAGTGCGGAAGACACAACAGTGGAACAAAAGAACACAAACCTTAGGCCACGCAGCTCTAGCGTAGCTGGAGACAATAGCCAAAAGGAGGGGTGGAGTGACATGGGGGAGTGACTGGTGATGGGTTTGCAGTAAGGGAAAACACAAAGGAACCACATTCTCCTGTGTCAGAGCAGGAACTGTGGTGGGCACCAGGGGTCCAGGTTCTATGGCTACTGCAGGACTGGGTCCATCCAAAACTGCTTGAGGGGCTGACAAGATGGCTTAAGTAGGTAAAGGCACTTGCAGCCAAGCCTAAGTGCCTTTATAAGTTACCCTGTGATCTTTACATAACCACTGTGGCAAGTACATGTCTACACACACACACACACACACACACACACAAATCCTAACTTTAAAAATAAAAATACTTCAAGCAGACCACAGGAGAATTTCTGGTAAGTGGGCATTTAGAAGTGAGCTGTAACAAACAGACTCTGGCAGCATATGGTAAGAAGGATGACCAGGAGGGATCTGGTACAGACAATTTAGGCTCTCATAGATTTTAAATGCTGCTGCATAGTTATATAAAATCATAATTAAAAACACAAATGTATGGAACATGTTAATGGTAAAGACAGAAGAACACTGTTTTCTGCAATTTTCTCCTACCAAGCACTGTTTCCGATGTGTTTCCAATTTAAAAAATTATTAAAATGAAAAGATCTCCTTAAAAGTATGGTGTTTCCCCTGAAACATAAATAAAAGTGTAAGGGTTCATGATTCTTAATGTCTCCTGACACCTTGCAAGGTGGCAGTGCACACTCCGTTGGGAAGCCAGGGAATCCAGTATGTCTCAAAGAACTGACAGTTTGGCACACAGCTCACACAGTGTCATGGAGGACTGGCTTAATGGCTAAGAGAGGACCCCAGTGCAGTCCCTAGCACTCACCCCTGCAACACCAGCTCCAGGGCATCCAATGCCTGAGGAGGCCAGAAGAGGGCATTGGATCCTCTGGAGCTGGCTGAGGGAAAAAAAAAATTGGCCACATTCTTGAAAGAAAAGAGCAGAGTCAACATTTTAGAAAAGAAGCTGACAGGTGAAATGAGACAATCAACTACTCTCTGCTGCCAGGACAAAGCAGAGTGGAATAAAAAATGTCCTAGAGAGAGCTCCCTGAAGGGGAAGGCAGGGGTTTCAGACAAGCGGTCACCTGACACTATTACATGGTTGCAACTGTACCTTGAGAAGAGAGGCCCTGCTTATATAATCACGGGCGGTGGCGGTGGCTCATTTATGTGACCTGTCTCTCCAGTACCTCACATCATGCTCTCAGGAGCAGGTCTATTTCAGACAGGGGTGCATATGGCCTTAAACCAGCATACTGATTCGTAACTTCTTTAGACTCCACACCTGAGATAGCTATTTTCTGTCTTTCCCACACATGTTTTTTAACAGCCTCCCTTCACTGAAAGTGCTGCTTCCTCCGACACCTCACGTCACTCCGTTCTTCTGGATGTATGGGGCCCAATGGAAGGGTTCTGGGCCGACTCCTGGAGACCCCGCTAGCATCTTTAACCAACAACTCCATGCAAAGAGAGCCTATCTAATGCCAGTTTCCTTCTATCTGGCCTTACTTACAACTGCAGGTGAGGGGACATGGATGCTGGCGACAGACCGCGGGCGGATGTGGTTGGCCAGGTGGCAGAGCACGACGCCGTCCATGAGTGCAGCCCCGAGGTCTTCATGGAGGGTCACTTTCAACCTCATTTCGATGCTCTGTGGGGGTGGAAAGCAGAAAGAGCCAGTTGCTATGGGCTCCAAAGAAAGTTCAGTGTTAAACACAGCTGGATGTATGAACTGGAGCACTATTCTCAATGGGGGGACAAGGGTAAGAATTCTGGAGGTAGAGAGGTGGCTCTGCCAGTGAAGTGTTTGCAAGGACCCAAGCTTGATACTAGAATCCAGAGAGTCTGGTATGGTAGTCTATGCCTGTAATTCCAGCAATGGGGAGGTAAAGTCAGGAGGGTGCCTAAGGTTAACTAGCCAGCCAGCCTCGTCAGCAAGGTTCAAATCAGTGAGAGACCCTGACACACACACACACACACACACACACACACACACACTCACACACACACACACACACACACACACACACACACACACACACACACACACACACACACACACACACACACACACACACACACTCACACACACACACATACACACTCACACACTCACATGCACATACACATCCCAGGCACAGTGAGAATGTTTGAAAAACACTCATGTTAAATATTTTCAAACATTTTTTAAAGCCCTCTGTATAATTAGATTATATAATATATATACATATATATAATGTATAATAAGATTCAGTTGTCCTGATATGTTTTAATTAAAACTACAGTAATAAGAAAACCCTTTTGTAGTTTGTTTCTGAGACAGAGGCACATCTAGCTAGGCCCAGGCTAGCATCAAACTCTCTGTGTAGCCAAGGATGACCTTGAGCTCCTAGTCCCCCTGCCTCTGCATCCTTGGTACTGGAATTACCCACCTGTGTGACCACACCTGGAATCACTTAAGTTCAATATTTCCCTAGCTTTGGTTATGAGAATATAAAAACAGAATGAATGGATTGATAAAAATCAAATCTGGCTAGCTCACTGGAGTTGACGTGGGGTGGGAGGGGGGTGAAGGAAGCATTTTAGTCAAGAAATCAATTAATTACCCTTATTCTAAATATTAAACTTGAAGGGATGAAGAAATGGTTTAGCAGCTAAGAGCACATACTTATAGTGCTATATTATTTGTGTTTTAATAAATAAAGCTTGCCTGAAGATCAGAATGCAAAACAGCCACACTAATCAGTCATACAGGGCAAGCAGTGGTGGCACACACCTTTAATCCCAGAAACCACACTAGTTAGTCATAGAGGCCAGGCAGTGGTGGTGCACGCCTTTAATGCCAGCACTAGAGAGGGATATAAGGCATGAGGAGACAGGAACTTGCTCTCTTTCAGTCTGAAGATTTCATATAGGGTAAGAGGTCTCTAGTGGCTTGGCTACTTTAGTTCTCTGAACCCCAATATCTGTCTCTGGGTTTTGATTATTCTTGCTACACCTACTGCTCTTTTGGAAGACCTGAGTTCAGTTCCTACCACCCATGTCAAGCTGCTCACAACTGTCTGCAACTCCAGCTACGGGAGATTCCACACCCTCTTCTGGCCTCTGCAGGTACTGCACTCATACACATGCCCACACTCAGACATAGACATAGGCACATAATTTAAAACAAATAAATTAGATTTGAATTTTGAAACAATGCAAGGGGAATTAGGAAGCAAGACTGGGAGATTTCATATGCTATTTGCCAAATGTTCCCAACGGCAACAACTTGGAAAACAACCATGGTGTTGTGTGTCAAGGCACACAAGGCTCTTTCCCAAAGATGCCCAGGGGATGGGTGTCCCCTCTTGAACTCTTCGCACATGTCACTCCTTCACAGGCTCCTAAGCTCGGTCCATCTGTTTTCAGTTTGCTTTCTCTCCGGGCCTTAAAGTCATGTCTATCACTCTGTTGTTCGGGCTCATCCCATAGCATCTCCACTCTGCTGTGGCTCCTCCACACCAGGTTTCTTCATTTCGGACAAGGCATTTTTTCAATTCCACACATCCACTTGGTCCTCCTTTGCTGAGATTTCCTAGCTCCATGGTGTACCATTCTAGGGCTTCTTCTCCCAGGACTATGTCAGTCATGACTCAGTAAGGTCTTTCTGGTGCGGTTGCTTGAAAATCTGTTCCACGGTTGGAGGTATTCTTTTCGCCCTTGCAGTGCTGGGGATCAAAGCGGGGTCGTGTATAGAAGACAAGTGAATCTGACCCCACCACTCTGCCAATAAATGACATCTCTAGTTCTTCTCAGGTAATCTTGACAACTGTGCCAGATCAGAGCTGTCATCTGTGGGTTGTTTTTTCACAGGGTTTATGATCCTCCCAAACCCTTGGTTTGCAGACTCTTCAATTGAAATCCAGGCACTTTTTGCATTGTGTTGTGAGATTCAGGTTTACTTAAAACTCTGATTTAGACAGATCTATTTAAGGATACTAGTCTGATACAAAAAGAAAGAGTCCCACCAAGTTATGGCGAGACTAATGTAGAGGTCTAGGTTTTCCACTTGGCCTTAGGAACCGGGCAGGATAGTGGTGGTCTTCCTCTGGCGAGGTTCCAGAGGAAGGACCCAGGCTCCACACAGGTCTCCCTGACTCTGTGAGAGCAGACAGGTTCCTTACCAGTGAGGGTGAATTTCTAGTTTCTACATTGGCTTCTCTGACACCACTCCAATGGGATGGTCTCTGACTTGGCCTTTGCTAGCAGGGCACAGTGGACTAGCACCTTTTCTCTGATGTCCAGAGAGAGTAGAACACCAATAGTCTGAAAGTTCTCTGTCTCGCTAGACCACTCACTCCCCAAGCTTTCAATGTGTGTGCATTGTCTCTGGCTCCAGAGACACGTGAAGTGAGACAAAAACCCATGGAGCTCCACACCTGGCCCTGCATGGCACTTAGCTTGTGCAGGTAAGCTTACTGGAAGGATGGGCAAGGGTGGGACTAGTCTAGCCTCTAGCAAGAAATCAACTTTAAACTCTGAGCAAAAGCTGCTGCTAAGGCAGAAGCTCTTTGGAACTGAGTAATAGCTGTGAAGGGACAGCTAATTTAGTGACTTGCAATGAGTGAAAACTGGAAGGAGCTCACAAAGCTGGACATTCAGAACAGATCTGTGTGTAGGGACTGTTTGTGTGTGTGTGTGTGTGTGGTGTATGTGTGCATGTGTGTGGTATATGTATGTAAATGTATATATATGTGCAGATGTGTGGTATGTATATGTACATGTGTGTGGTATATGTGTATATGTGTGCGTGTAGGCACCGTGAGGGTGTGTGCATGTATGGGTATGCATGTGCGTGCATGTAAGAAGATCGGTTGTCAGTTTTGGGGCTCTTCCTCACTCTCTGCTTTACTTTTGGAAACAGAAATGCTTACTTTTACCTGGATCTCACCAACTAACCCCAGAGATCCACTTGTCTACACCTTCCCAAAGCTGGTGTAGCTGTTTGACGAGAACAGACCCCATGCTTGGTTTCCAGTTGGTGAAACTGTTTGGAAAGGCTTGAGAAGGTGTGTCACTGGGAGGAGGGCTTTAGTCAGAGAAAGGAGAGGTTTCAACATAAAATCTGCAGCCTCTCAGAAGAAGCCTTCTGGCCCTCTGCGGCCCTCACCATAATACGTCTGTTTGAGTGAGTAACTTATAGGCCACCTTCCACAGCTGACACCAGCTTCTTCCTTGGTGACAGGACTGTTAGTGTCTTATACAAACGTATCATTTTTCTACGTAGACACAAAGACCTTTGGGGTGCCCATGAGGTTCCACAGCACCGTGAACAAACACACATTCCCAGTCCCCACCATTATGAAGCTGAAAGTCTTGGATGGCATTCAGGTAAGCCTTCACCTTCAACAGGAATTCAAATGGTTTGCTTATTACAGGGTGGATTTCAAAGCTCTGACTGGTTTGGAATACACACTTCAGAATACTATATACATGCCTTTAAACTAGCGAAATATTGCTATTAAGCAAAGAAACGACAGGCTTTCTTTCACAGTATACCAGAACTCACTGCGGGCCTTTTGTATAAGCAAAAACTGAAACTCGAGGCTAAGTGACTCACGCAATAACAAACAGCCAAGCAGGGACCGACCTAGCTGGATCTGAAACTGGGATGTGTGCAATGCTTCGGGAAGGCAATGCTGCCGGGACTGTGCCGTCACACTCAGTCACGTGCCACCCCAGTACCTCGCGGAGCTGCTCCACCAGCTCCTTTTCTTCTCTCATCTGCTCCATTTTCCTCCGAATTGTAAACTGTGGGTCTACAGATTCCAGGTTTCTCTGAGGTCTTAGAAACACTGTAACAGAGATGGGGGGGGGGGAGATCAATCCATGTTGCTACACAGGGCTAGTCCTAGTACAGCTAAATAAATTATTTATTTATCCCAAAGTACTGATCATTCACAGAAGCAAGGAAATTCCAGGACCACAGCAAAGGTTTGACGTGAGTAATCAAAGGGAAATTATCTCGAGCTATGGTTCCAGGTTCTGTGGACTGCAAAGCTGTCTTGTGGTGACTGACGGAATAAACCAGAGGGAGGGATGGGTCTCATGGGGTGGGGAGGAGAGCTTGCCGTCACCCACACCTCTCTCACTTCTCCTGTTTCCTCCATTCTAACTGATATTCTAATCATACGCTTTATCTTTCTTTAAATCCAGATAATTTAGATCCCAAAAGAAGGTACTAGAATTGTTTGATGTGTTAAAAATAGGAGTGGAAAACTGTTCTTGTTAGCTTCGCATTTAATAAGCCCCTATCAAGAACTAAGTGGTGACATGAAAGACAATATATTTAAGAATGGAATGGAAAAATTCTGCTGTCTGTCCTATCACGTGGGTGTTCAAAGAGTCAGCTCTTTACAGATGTGCTCGGATTAATGTCACAAAGACTAGTGGAACTACAGGCGGCTTCATCACCGCTGGCTCAGGGGCCTTGGACTTCCTACCAGAGCAGAGGCTGAAAACAGTGTTTGCTCTGGAGCAGTTCAGAATAGCCATACTCTTGGGGCTAGAAAGACAGCTCAGCAGTTAAGAGCACTATCTGTCCTTCCAGAGGACCAAAAGGTTCAACTCCAGCCCCCACATGCTGGCTCACAATTATCTGTAACTCCAGTTCCAGAGGATCTGAAGCCTTCTTCTGGCCTCTGAGGGCATCAGAGATGTAGATGGTAAACAGACATACATGAAAGACAAAACATCCATGTGCATAAAATAAAAATAAATAAATAAACCTTTTTTTAAAGTTAACAAAAAAAGAAAATATACAATTCTCCTGGGCTGAATGTGTAGCTTGTTCAACATATATGAAGTCCTGGGTTGAGACCCTAGCACTGTATAGAACAGAACAGGACGAACGGACGAAGGGGAAAAAAACCTCATAAAAATCAAATGCACTAAACTTCTCGGTGATAACAACAGTTGGGATGATTAAAATACATTTTACGTAGGACTTTCCACCATCTCTGCACCTGTGGAGGAATGTTGGGAACAGGGCTTCTAAAAGCCAAGCAGATTACGAAGGCCGTGTTTGCGTGGCCATTTTTGCTGGCTATAAGGAGGTCTCAGAAACCAATGAGACCACAGCTCTTGTAGAAATTGAAGGTGTGTGCGTGCCAGAGCTGAAACTGAACTCTCCTTAGGCAAGAGATGTACTTAGGTGTACAGAGGAAAAGAACAACCTGGAGACTCCTGGAGGCAAACTGAACAAAACCAGAATCATCTGGGGAAAGATAACTGTCCCATGGAAACAGTGACCTGGTTCAAGCCAAATTCCAAAGCGAGCTATGTGCAAAGGCCAGTGGGTATGAGGTCTGTGTGATGCTGCACCTCTTCCAGGTTGAAGCTAATGGAAAGTACAGAAATAAAAGTGGATTTGCTGCCTTATAAAAATATGCTACATGTAAAGAATTTAGTAGCCAGGCCTTTTATCCCAGCACTTGGAAGGAAGAGACGCAGATGGATCTCTGTGACTTAGCGACCAACTTGGTCTATATAGTGAGTCACAAGCCAGCCAGAGCTAGACAGTGAGGTCCTGTCTCAAATGGGAGAGGGGGTGATTGTAGCAGGTTAATTAAGTTTTTCTTACTAGAGATTTTTTAGCCTGGAGACACAAAGCTGTTGGGGGCAGGATGATCTGGTTCTCTCGGGGTAGACTTTTAGATTTGGCTGGGAGGTGGTGGCAGTGCTGACTCACTCAGGACAGGTTTGTGGAGAGAATTCCCATGTCAGAAGTCACCACCACCTAGCACGTGACAGGGACACCACAACTGCAGTAGTTCCAGCCGCTGTCCTTTAAACAGTGCGGGATACAAGGAGTCTGTCATTGCCTACAAGGTCACTTTAGAAATGACCTCAGCTTATTACACTTTAAAAATTAAATATGGCTGCCAAATACAACACTTGGGTGGGGGAAACTGTGTGTTCTTGACGGACTTAAATATTGAGTGCTGTGAGACCATATCCATCTGAATTCTCCAGTTCTCTCCCTATACTAGTTCAGAGATGTCAGAAGCAGCACTGAGATGCTTGGGTAGATGAAAAGTTTGACACAATCTTTGATTTAGTTCTTGGAGAATAAGGCCGACCTAGTGTGTACAAGGCTTTCTGGAATGGCAGAATGGAGCCTTGCCCTGGACTTACAAGGGAAGCAAACTGAGAAGCCCCTGGTAAAAGAAAGCGTGTCACAGGAGTCCCTGAAATAAGACCAATTGGAAGGAAGGGAGGGAAGAATGGAGGGAGGGAGCAAGAGAAAGAAAGCCAAAGCTAGCAAAAGAAGGATAATGTGATCCAGTCAGTGGGGGAAGAGTTACAAAAGAAAGCGAGGGCAAGTTGGTAAATTAGAAGCAATGGAAGCAGAGCCATGGGAAGAGAAACGCAGTGTAAACCCTAAAAGCAACTTCACGTCGCAGAGATGTTAACCTAATTTACCAAAAATGTCAAGGAATGTGGACGGAGCTTGGTAATGCACCCATATGTCACCAAGGGGCGCCGTGACCCCACTCCAACAGGCCTACTGTTTGCTTTGGAGGTCATTTCCCTTCTGCATTTATTGCTGAGCATATCTTATCTAATCTGACCTGCTAGATATTTTCAATATGTTTTTATTGGACGATTCCATTCAGAATATGAAAATCTGAGGAAGTTGAATGAACTGTGAACTCTGGCTTAACTGCATACAACCCAAGCGTCTGTGTTGGCAGAGCCTGTGAGGGATACTGGGGTCAAGCGATGAGGTGTGCCTTTTAATTCCCTGACATGCCTGCTTATTTTACATTCCTGGGCCTCTTCACGGCAAAACCTGCACACCGGGGTGTTCGTTCTATAAAGAGCAAGCAATCAAAAAAAGTATTTCAACTGTAACTTACAGTTTTAAACAAATGCTTCAAATGTAATATATTATTGGACATGAGGAGTAAATGTAGTGTATACACTAAAATTATACAATTAGTTATAACTACTGTAGACTATTTAAGAATTTTAAATAAACATTTTTTTCTTTTGTTTTGCTTTTTGTTTGTTTTTCAAGACAGAATTTCCCAGTAGTTATAGAGCCAGTCCTGGAACTAGCTCTTGTAGACCAGGCTGGCCTTGAACTCACTGAGATGCACCTGCCTCTGCCTCCAGAGTGCTGGGATTAAAGGTATGAGCCACCACCACCTGACTGGAGAGAAAGTTCTAAACGCAGGCCTGTGGAGGGTGGTGAGGTATGCGTATAAAGGATTCCATTGATCTTTCCACTGTGTTTCAGTCACTGGCCTCCACACCTTCTCCCCATAGTCGCTGCTTCCCGTGAACATCCAAAGATGTTTGTCTGTATCTCTTGGCGCTCATCACTCTGTATTACTGCGTACGATACGTGACTCTGGAAGAGCCCGGTGGCATGCTCTACTGCATCCCTCAAAGGAGTGCTGGCACAGGTTGTTGGTGAGCAAAGGAAACAAGTGTTTCAGATCTCTCAGGAAGTTTGGATGCACCTCGAGATACCTTTGCAGAAATTACCTCGGCCTGATGACTAGCTTCTCCAGTTCTCCTCTTACAGAACGACACCAAATTACTTCCCAGGTCTGAACAATTAACCTCCAAAACAAAAGTCATCCGACAGCAACGCCAGTGTTCACCTAAGGTCTCTGAATCTGGGAACCAGACATTTGAATCTGAAGCCAGAGCTGAAAGCACTAAGGAGCCTCCCACACCCTCAGGGCTACACTGTGGTCACAAAAGAGATGGAGGTGTCTGCAAACTGGCCGGAGATGGACGGCCATTCACTCGCTCTTACATGAAGATCAATTTTAAATAAGTCGAAATTAGTAGAAGGCCAGGATAGGTTTCTGACTTTCAAGGGAATGGGAAAAGGGAAGACTCAGCCACAGAAGAAGGCCTGAAAGCTACGGCGGAAGAAGAGTGTGAGTTCCCAGTAATGATCAGATGGAAGGAAAGTCACCCAGGTGGTGGCAGAAGCAGGCAGAGTCACAGATGGACTTCCACGCCATTTGTCCCTGTCAGCAGACTGACTTCAGAAACTGGGGGTCTCCAAATGCCCAAGGTCTGTCCAGCCTGCTTATCATAAAAAAAAAAAAACCTTTGAAGAATATGTTACAAAGGAAATGGTGAATTTAAAATGAGCTCAGATTTGAACAAAATGTTGGAAGGGACTTAAATAAAAGAAGTTCTTGTGTGCAAAGTGAGGCAATAAGCAGAGATGACTATTCCAAGTTTGCCAAAGTTAATAACCAAAAGTTATGCTATGGTAGTCTAAGCCAACATTTACAAGGCTGGACAACTATGGGCGTCAGATAATAAAGACACTGGAGAAACAAGGCAAAGGTGGAAATAAGCATTGCTGGACATGCCGAGAAGGCCTAGCGTAGAGCAGTCCGGCTCTATGGAGGCACTGAGAACAGCACAGAGAGCTTGTCGCCATGATCCTCCGTTCTACCGCACGGCTTCTTCAGCTGAGCTAGAACACACGCCACAGTCACAAGGCAAAGTCAAACACACAGCGAATGAAGATGTGTGCCACACTTGGGACAAACAAAGAAAGATGAAAACCACATCTGACATGATTGCCCAATCCAGAGGAATAGTGGAAACAATCCTTTTATCGCTGCTGCAGTACTTCAGTGGTAAGTAGCTGGAGTTGCTACACACAGGGAGAAAAGGTCATGGAGTAAATGTGACGCTATTTGATTTTTAGATGTTCACTACTGGCTGTCGACACCTCAGAATTCCTAATAAAAAGAAGGCCTAGCCTAGAGCCTTGCATATCAGGTCCTCACTTTGCAATGAATGTAGATTTGTCTGACAGGAGACACTCAAGAGTTGGGAATGCAGGCCTCCCTGATCCCTGTCTCACAGTGACACCCACACAGCTCCTAGATGTTCTGACAGTGGTCGGCTCACATTCCAGCAGAGAAATTCTGCTATTTAAGCGTTTCAAATCTTTCCCAGGTTTTTAAAAAAGTCCTCTGGTTTCAGACATCATTCCCAAGGAAATACCGAATGACACGTAAGTGTTTCATACCGGGCTTATTTCCGGTAAGCAACATCAAACCGTGAACAACCGGGCTTTGAGAAAAGCAGAAACTCCTCTTCCTAGTTGGTCATCTATTCTTAAACTAAAGGAGAGCTTACCAACGAAGTCTCCACCAAGCCCTCCTCAGCTTCCAGAACTGAAAGCAGGATGACGTAAGGAGGGGATTTTGTTTCATGATCTTTTTTTTTTTTTAAATCATGCTTATTTTCAATGAAAAATATTAGACCACCAGTTCTCAACTTGGGGATCATGACTCCTTTGGGGGATGAACAACCCTTTCACAGGGGTCGCCTAAGACCATCAGAAAATCAGATATTTACAATTCATAGCAGTAGCAATATTATAGTTATGAAGTAGCAACAAAATAATTTTATGGTTGGGGGTCACCACAACATAAGAAACTGTGTTAAAGGGTTGTAACATTAGGAAGGTTGAGAACCACTAATTTAGACAATTATGAAATACTAATATTTCTTGTAGAATCAATCTATCAGAATATGCATTATTCTTTAGTAAGCTGGAAATTTGGCTGGAGGATTTTAAGTGGAGATCACAGTAAGTGTTCTAACTTTATTTTCTAAGCACTGTAGAGATGACAGATGGCACACTTGGCATCAAAAAACATATGTGCGCTGTGTGTGCGTGGTGGTTTGTGCCTCACATCTCATCTCTCTGTTACATTTAATATCCCTTTGGAGTTTGAGGTAAAATGTTTACAACTAGTGTTAAACCAGAACAGAGATTTAGATAGATGTGATATATAATTCTAAATAATTTAATTTTTATTTGAACTACTTGAACTATCTAATAAGACAAAATTAGGATATCCATTATTAAGACTCACTGGGTGTTCCCAATTTTTAAAAATGTACACATATTATGTTCAGACGAACTCAGTATCCTCAGTATCCTAATGTGAGTGAGTTCACACCAAAAAAGTATAAAAGTCAAAATGTATTAAAACTTTAGGGAAAACAAGAAAGAGTAATTTCTTTTCATTTTTAGAAACTGTTCAATGTCAACATCATTTTCAGTGCCTTAAAAACCCCATGTGGTAAATATAGACAATAAAAGATCCTTATTTTTTGAGGCAAGGCCCCACTATATAGCCTCAGGTGGCCTCAAACTCTCTATCCTCCTGCCTCAGCCTACCCTATGCTGATGTTATAGGAGTGTACCACCACACCCACATTCTAAACCCTGATGTGTGAGCTCAAATCTTTGCAGATGAACAGACAAACCAACCAAACCCCAAGCAGAGCAGGTAGAGAGAAGAGAGTAGTGTGAAACCCTCCCCGGACTCAGCACCCTGGGGTACGGAAACTGTCCCGCCATCAGCCCTTGGACAACAGCTCGCATGCACTTGTCTAGCTTTGCCTTGGAGGCTTCCCGAGTACAGAGCATGCAGGCCAGTGTCTACTGTCTCTAGCTACACACGAAGCAATGTGCAGCCGTCACTGGCTTATCCACAGGAGCATTGAAGAAGAGAGAAAACACCTACCATTGTCAGTGTCTCCTTCAGATGGAACACTGTAGCTAGAGTTGTCCCATGTTTGTGCCTGCGTAAGTTTGTTGAAGGAGATAGGAGGGAGAATGAGGGCTGGGTCTGCAGGAGAGCGAGAGAGCCAGGTGGACAGTTGCACAAGGACCAGGGGAAACCAAAGGGGCCGCAGCATTTCACGCGTGGCACAGGGGTTGTATGGAAATGAAGTGGATTTCATTACATGGGATTTAAATTCAAATGCACAATATAGGAGGAGAATGAAAGATGGCGCGTGGAATAAGAAGAACGATAAAAACTGAGCGTTAGTACTCCTTGGTCACATACTTTGCATGCAGTTAATATCCTTAATCTTAACGGTTCTACAAGCCTGCAGTCCTAATGGGTCCTAATGGGTCATGGCAGCAGAGGGCAAGAACTCATAATTTATGCAGCTGAAAGGAAAAGGCCTACCTGGCGGCCTTTGCAGGCCCTTCTAATCCCCTAACCAGCAGATACAACTGCACAGTTCACCCAGAGCTGCAGGGCACATTAGTCAAAGCTCAAAATTGATAAATGTATCTGCTATTTAAAAATAGAAGGATTACAAGAGTGTTGCATATGCTAATGCTTTTTAAAAATCAAGACAGTAGATTTTAAAGACTTTCCTGTAAGGTTTCATAGGGTGTTTAACTAAGAACTGACCTTATCAACTCTTCCTTTAACCCTTGAAGTGCCTTAAAAATCACTTTTCAATGTTGCTCAATAAAACGTTTTCTGAATATTCAGTACACATAATATAGAAGAAAAAAAACCCTCAAGAACTTCTGAGTTAGCTATTTATAAAATGATAAGACATCTTATCTTTGGGCTCAATATCCAGAAAGTAATTTCACTGGGTAGTTAAGGAATCTGCAATTGGAAACTTGGGAAGGAAATAGCATTTGTTTTCTCCAGCTTAAAATATACTCTCGTTTTCACCTTGTCACAGAACTGGAATTGTGCACAGTGTGGGCGCAAGGCAACCTCTGACTCGGTGAGTTGAGGCTGAAATCTACAAAAGCCAAAAGTCACTGAACCCATTTTATAACTAAATTACAGGGTCCACCATTCAAAAGTTGGAAATCACCCAACTTTTGATTTCGATTATGAAATATTTTTACATTCTTAGAGAACTGTCCAAAAGGCTTGAAAGAGCCTGTAGACCCACATGAGGCTGCAGAGGCAGAACCGTGGTTACCTCCATTTTCCCCCAAACAGAGCTGGGATTGTGGAAATCAAGGCATGGCCGAGATTTAGCCATATATGCCCAGTTTCATACCTGAGGAGGTCAGTCATTTGAGTTTCATACTATTCCATCTGGGCTTTTCCTTTCTAGAACATACTCTAGGGCTGGCGCTATAGCTCGGTGGTAGAGCACTAGCCTGGCACCGGCAAGCCCCTGGGTTTAATTTCCGGGACTGAAAACCAAAGGCAAAAAGATCTATGAACTCTGATCCCTCTAGAAGCGTTTTTCCAACTGTTTTTCCCCGCTTACTCTGTTCTCATGGCCTGGAAACCTCCACACGTGGCCACACACTACCCATCAACCATGTGCTCCAAGAACAAAATATTTCCTTTTGTAAAGGAATCATCTGTCTTTCCCATAGGAACCCTGACTTCAAGTCAGAGACTTGTAATTTATACTGTTGTCACAATGCTTTCCCCAAAAAGCTTAGAACACCTGTGTTTTCTTCCAGGTGTGCTTACAGACATGTGTCCAGGGCCTTTATTAGAATCCACTTAAAAGCATTAGTGGTAAATACTAAAGAAACAAAATATTTAAAACAAAGGCAATCCCACCCCCCCAAAAAAAAGGCAGACAGCACCCAAACTAGAAATATATAAAGAAAAGTACTGTACTATCTAGAGTCCTTTGCTCATTGCTATAATTGTTTTTTGTCAATATAGTAACACAAATCAAAATCAAGTAGGCCAAAGACATTTTCCTGTAAGAATTCTCCCCGCTAACTCCTAACCACTCATATAAGACCTAAAATGCTCACCCTCTTGTATGAGTCAATGCAGAGGCCTTACCATGCTCAGAAAGCAACTGGGGACATCTTGGGTAGGACTCTGCCTTCAGGCTGCCCTTTAGCTCAGCAGGGCACCAGGAACCTTTAGGGTAAAGGGGAGCTCCTTTATTTTCTGTGGGGAAGTTCAAGGGAACCTTCCTTTCCTACTCGCAGGCTCCCTTTGCCGCCCCTCTGCTGTGTTGGAAAACAGGCTGCCCATGCCTGGAAGCACAGACCAGAGAGCTCGAGACAGTCACCTGACCTCCCCAAGCTGTGGCTTCACGGATGCCAGGACCCCAGCTGACTGGAGCTGGCCATGTTCATATTCCTCAGGTAGATATTTGAGAGGCCCCAGAGGCACACTCAGAGTTATTCAGAGTAAGAATCGGCTGACGTCAACAAACCTGAGCGAGGCTTCAGGCCAAAAGGAGCTGTGATGTTTGCAGTCGGAGACACCGAAGGTGAGTTCTCTCTCATCTGTGGGGTGAGAAGGGAAGATGATTGGGGCAAAAGTGAAGAACCAGATGTACTTGTAGGGTCAAGGATTATTATAAAAGCACTGTGCATTTTGCTATTCCTGTGCTGTGATGGAGTCCTGGCTTCATTCTTGGCTACAGAAAAAACATCATTCTGTAAATGCTTCAAGAGGCAGCCAGCAGACTGTTTCCAGGCACCCTAGTAAATTGTGTTACTAGCAGTGATTTTGTGGTTGCATCCAATTTTTTACTTGCTCGCTATAAAAATATTTCGTGGTGACGTAACGCTGGCGAACCACTTCTCCTCCGACACAGCTAAATGCATGTGTGCAGTCATCCCAAAGGGCACACCTAAGGAAGCCTCTCCAACATGGAGAGATGGAACAGTTACCACTGAGCAGAGAGCTCCTCTACCCAGAAACTGCACGCTGACCCCACACACGTGACAACTGCGTCAGTATTGAGTGAGTTCAGTGAGCGAGTCTAGTTGAGCGGCTTTCTGACGTTTTCTGTAAAGACATTCCCATTCCTAGTTTCCAAAAACTATTTCTCATAAAATGAACTTTTAATTATATAGACAGCCAAGCAGATTTGTGACAGTGAGTGGTAACTAATGAAAGACACCAGAGACCATCCACTAACTCATCCATCCCAGTGTTCGAGACTGCCCCTTTCTCCATTCACTAACTTGTCCATCCCAGTGTTCGAGACTGCCCATTTCTCCGTCCACTAACTCATCCATCCCAGTGTTCGAGACTGCCCATTTCTCCATCCACTAACTTGTCCATCCCAGTGTTCGAGACTGCCCCTTTCTGTGAAAAATACTTCAGTTCAGTCTTCATGAACTCCTTCAGCTTCCATTCATCTCCAGGAACCTTACCTCATTCGGAGAATACTGGCTCCCATTGCTCTGTAACATCAGGTCGTTTTGCACCTTAAGGAAGAGACAAATGCATAAATTCTGTTAGCCTGTGAGAAAGAGGAGGCAAGGACTGCATCTTTCTTATTCCCATCATAGCCCTGGCCCCAGAAGCACACGTTGGCAAAAGTTGAATTAGTCTGTGTGTGAAGTAGTGAAAAAGGCCATATTGCTATTTTCTAAAACTACACAGCGGTATTCATAGAAGAAAAAAAGTATCTGGAGGACAGCACAGATTGAGATAAGAGAGCCCTGTATAGGGACCCTTCCTAAGTACCTGTGGACACATCTTCCCTGGCTGGGTCACCAAGCTCCCTTCTCCTTTTAAATTAGGGGTTTTTAGAAATGGTCCAAGCCAGTAATTCCAAAATATCCAGAAGCACACTGGGAGCTTTCAGTAAGTACACATGCCTGAACCTCAAGTGACCTTGAGAGACCTCATTCACAGGCCAGTTTAATATCACTGTGGCAATCACTGATTACAAGAAACACCATGGAACCAACCGTGACTTACATATGATCGCTACATACAAAGTTTAGGGGTAGGTAATAACACCTTCATACATGCCTCCATAAAAGGGTAAATCCAAGATGCCCATTCTGTTGAGGAGTGTGATTTAAAAACAGCCCTCATTTACATGAACCAAAGTGAAGACTACATTTAGAATAAGATGCCATCCATGTCCTTATCCAATTATGAGTCTTTGTTAGAACTGCCAGCAAGGGATATCACGCTGACTTTTTAAGCGACTTCTTTCCTTACTGTTCCCTCAAAACCTTCCTCTCTCCGATCCTGTTTCTGTCCAAACAGTCGGGGTGCATTCTCACTGCACGGCCACCCAATGATAGCACCCCAATTTCGTGTGACCAGTCTACTAAAGCAGGAAGATGATGTGTGTGGAAGCAGACCTTCTGCGAGCCTTGCCTCACCTTTCAGTCACGGCTACAGGGCACTCAATCCTCCCAGGCCACCCTCACTCCGGGTCCACATCTAATGTGGCCACAAACTAAGTGTCCTCCCCTCCTGGCCACACTCTCACCATCCTTTCCTGAAGAGCACAGAAGACAGACCCGGGACGGCAAACCACACCATATTCTTCTCGGAATGTTTTCAACATCAACATCTTTTTGCCACTCAACAATTTCGCTACTTTACAGTGCTTGCCCTCCTGTCCTCCACACCCAAAGAGCCATACCCAGCACATGCAGGCAACAAACACTGGTAAACTGATGGGGGTCTGGTGAGAGGGGGTGCAGACACGTAGCCAAATGCCAAACGTGACCTCAGAAGCAGGACCAGCGGCATTACTTCCATCTCCTTCATCACAGCAGACCAGCTGCTCATCCCTTCCTGTTTGGTCCTGCCGTGGACCCAAAGCTGCCTTGAGAAGGAAGAGAAGCCTTATGCCAAAACCGCTACTCACCGAGGCAAAGGAAAACATGCTCGCAGCACTGTAAGCCGAACAGAACCGAGTTCAGGAACCTTTGACCCCCTAGACGCTCTGCTTCCTTCCTTGTGCTCCGGCAATCTTAGAAATGGGTAAGTTTGCTTTTGAGACAGGGTCTCACTCTACAGTCCAGGCTCACCTTGAACTTGAAATCCTCCTGCCTCGGTGTCAGAATTATGGGTATGCGCCACCATCCGCAGCCAGACAGGTGGCACTTGTGTGGGAAGGCAGGACAGTAAGCTGGACCTGCCTCGGCCTGGCCAGAACAAAAAGCTCACCCTGGGGGACCATGTGCAGCTACAGCTTGGATGATAACAGACTTCAGCACCTGGCTTGTGCAAGGCTTTGCCAAATCAAAATGAGACACAGGCAAAACCATGAACTGGGCTAGTCTATATTTAGCACATATCCATATCCTCTTCTGTCCTCTGCAAACTCCTTCCACATTCCTGGAAGCATTGCTCATGACCTCCTAAGTGTGCTGGGCTTCTCGCCTTCTGCTAAGCCAAGCTTTGATGGAAAGGTTTGATGCAATCAGGCCTCATGAAAGTTTGGACTGTAAAAAGACTGAACACAAAGAGGGGGCAATACAGTGTGATGAAATAGCTGGGCCTACCCATTACCATGGTAACCGACCCAGCCCATCACTCAGCCTTGAGTTTCATGTCCTGTTTCCATGAATGGGTCGTGCTAACTCCTTCATTTCCTAATAGTCACCTGGAATACACACTGCTAAGAGCAGGACCTTCATGGTCTTCGAAGTTTCCATAGTGACACAAAGTAGCATCCAGAGAATACTTATTGAAGAGATGGAAGTAGAAAATCCTGACTTCGGGACTAGAGAGATGGCTCAGAGGCTAAGAGCACTGGCTGCTCTTCCAGAGGTCCCGAGTTCAATTCCCAGCAACCACATGGTGGCTCACAACCATCTGTAATGAGATCTGGTGCCTTCTTCTGGCCTGGAGTCATACATGCAGACAGAACACTGTATACATAATAAATAAAAAAATCTTTAAAAAAAAAAAAAAAGAAAAAGAAAATCCTGACTTCATGAAGGTTTGACTTAGACAATTTCTGCTTTACTCTCGTGTAAAAATGCACCAACTATCACCCTTTTGTTTTTCACTTTTTTTTTAAGACGGGGTTTCACACAGTCCTGGCCTGCCTCAAGCTCATTATATAGCCAAAGCTACCCCGAACTCCTGATCCTCCTGACTCCGCCTCCTGAGTGCTGGTGTTACAGGTGTACGCTACCATGTCATTTATTGAATGACTTCAGTACAACGGTCAATATGTTACTTCAGATTTTATTATGAAGTAGGCATTATATGAAATGATTTTGCCTCACTGTAAGGTAACAAGTACTCTGAACCCATTAGCAGTCGGCTAGGCAAAGCAACAGTGCCCACTAGGGTATGTGGCTTAAAGACATTTTCAAGGTAATGTTTTTAACTTAGCAAGTTTATTGGGAACAGAAACCCCTTGTAAGTCAAGAGACACCTGTGTTGATAAGGCAGATAAACTATGAGGCACATGACCTGGCATCCAGCAAAGCCTTCTTTCTTCCTCCATATCAGGAGTCTTTTTGAATAGGGACACAATGTTGGAATCATGCCCTGGAGTTTCAGTGAAGCTTTTTTATTTTTTATTTTTTGTCTAGAAGTCTAGTGTCATCCTCACTCTGAAGTCATGCAGTAGGAAAGTCACAGGGAGCTGAAGTATCTCTGCACAGACTTGTCATTGGTCACATGGGGAAAATGAAGTAATCATAACACAGTATTAGTGTTAGCTAATACTTGTTTGAATTAATACAAGCAACAGTAGAAAGGACACAGCAAGTCCCCAGATCTGATGGCCTGGGAAAAGCACACAACAGCACCTAGGCAATATCCAAACTGAGAATGCAGAATCTCAATCATGAGGAAACATGAGACAAACAGCAAAGGAAGAACATTCCATTAGAAACGGGGAGGCTCTGGAACTGTGGCTCAGTTGGCCTAGCATGCACAAGGCCCTGGGTTAATTCCCAGCACTACATTACCTGGACTTGGTGGTGCACACCTGTAATTCTAACACTCCAGAGGTGGAGGCAGAACAGACAGAAGCTCAAGATCACCATCTGATACACAGCGGGTCTGAGGCCAGCCTGGGGTACATTAGACCCTAGCTACAAAAGAAAGGCCTAGCTGGGGCTATGGTGGCACATGTCTATAATCCCAGAATTTGGGAGTGAGGAGTAAAATGATTAGGAGTTCAAGGTTATCTTCTGAACTATCAGAGTTCTAGAATAGCCCAGGCTACATGAGATTCAATTTCAAAACACCAAAACAGAAAAGGCCTGTATTCTCTACACTTCCAACAACGTAGAATCATCGTTCTCAGAAATGTTGCAAAGCAAAGGAGACAATAAAGAGACCAGAGAGATTTGGCAACCAAACACAAAGCCTGCCACTAGGCGGAAGCCCACATTGAAGGGACAGGAATGCTGATATATCTGGAATCTGGAGAGCGGATGACAGGCAAGCAGCCAATCAGCATACACTCATGAAGTGGAAGATGGAAATGTATCTACAGAAGAGGAATGTATACAATGTGACACCGACATGCTAGGCAAAGGGGAGAGTGACGTGCACGCTCTCAGCTATGTCAAAGAACCGCAGATGTTAAGAAAAGGGAGAGATTCCAAACAATAGAACAGAAGTAGGAAAACACCAGGCTGAATCTCTCTGCCTAAAAGGAAGGGACTGGAAGTGTCTGCACTTCAGAAATCTTGGGTTTGAATTATTTGTAAATACATATTAGGAGCTTGGAAGCAGGACCTTAATCTAAACAGTCTACATTCATTTCATGTATGCCCTATACACACGGTCTGAGGGGATTTTATTCTGTGTTTTCAAGCACACCTGTGTTTTAACTTTGACCTGTCTCATGAGACCAAGTGCAGAATTTTATATCTGTGGTGTCCTGGTAGTGCTAAAAAGAGTTTCAAGTTTTGTAACATCTTGGATTTGCATTCTAACAATATTTAGCCTGTACCGAAAAATCTATGTGGAAGATTATAATATTTTTATATCTTTTATAGAACCTGTAATTTATTTTTATAATCCTTTTGAAGTTAAAAATACTTCTAAATATGAAACTTTTTTAAAAAGTAAGTTTACAGGGAGGGGCCAGAGAGACAGCTCAGGGGTTAAGAATACTTCTTTCAAAGGACCTAGGTTTGAATCTCAGGATGCACATGGCAATTTATCATCATCTGTAACTCCAGTGACAGGATGTGTCGCCCTCTTCTGATCTCCATGGGCACTAGGCAAGCATGTATTACATACATGAGCAAAACTCATATGCATTAAAAAATCTTTTAAAACGTGAGTAGTTTACAGAGAAACAAACTCATTCTCAGAGAGCATAAGAAACCAGCATAGGACTGCCTGCAAATCAAAGTCCCCTGATGTTCAATCCTGGTTCACTTGCAAAGATGGCACTGTGATTCTGTCTGAAGACCACACCAATAACAATAACAGAGTAGGAGAAGAGCAGCTAGCATTTACCTGACGCTGCTGTAAGATTTCTTCTGAATCGTCTCATTTGAGATGTACAATAGCTATTATTAGACTGAAATTGACCAAAAATAAAAGTAAAGTTTAGAGAGATTAATTAAATCGCACAGAGTAAGCAATTGAAAGACAGGGCAGCCATGTGATATAAACACTAGCTCCTGATGTTAACAATGTAACCATACTCTGCAAACCTGGCTGTCCCCTTTACATTTCTTTTTTCCTCGTTTCTTTGGCACAGACATGTTGAGTCTAAAACTGCTTTATTACTTCATAGGACATGTGCAGGCAGCTCCAGCACATGTACTGGTTTGTAGAGAATCTCAGTACTTCAAGGGCCATCTTAAACGCACTCACTAGGAAGAGTGGAATAGGCTGTTTGGTGGCCCAAGTGAGAATGGTCCCCACAGGCTCATGAATTTGAATGCTTGATCCCAAGTTGGTGGAAATGCTTAGGAAGGATTAGGAGGTGTGGCCTCATTGGAGGAGGTGTGTCTCCGGAAGCAGGCTTTGTGGTTTCAAAAGTCCACGCCATTCCCACCAGTTAGCTCCTTCTGCCTCCTGCTTATGAACTGAGCTGTAAGCTCTCAGCTACTGCTCCGGCACCATGTCTGCCTAGATGCCGCCATGTTCCCCTCCATGATGGCCACTGACTCTTAACCCTCTGGAACCAGGAGCCCTAAGTTAAACATTTTCTTTTGTAACTGGCCTTAGTGAAGTTTTTTATCACAGCATTAGGAAAGCAGTCAGAAGTTGGCACCAGGCAGTGGGCTAGTGCTGTGACAGGCCAGACCATGCTGTGTTTTAGAGAAAGGTTAAAAATGTGGGGACTTTGAACTAGGAAAGCAGTTGGATGTTGTAAGCATGGCTTAACAGAGCTATCCTAGTAGGAGCTTGGAAGACGGCAGTGCTAAGAGCAATAGAACTATGGATACCAAGTACAGGGGGTTTCTGAGAAGGACAATATTAGCAACTGGGCTAGAGACCATTCTTGTGATATTCTGGCAAAGAATGTGGTTGGTTTGCCCTTATCCCAAGAATCTGCCTGAAGCTCAATTGAAAAGTTTGAGACTAGAAGATATCTGAAGACAGCCTCATATTTATTAAATTGTGCAGTTATTAGTAATAACTTTTATTATTATTATTTATTAGTAATAAATTTTATTCTTATTACTTATTAGTAATAACTTCTTTTACAGCTCTACAATAAAAAGTTATCCAGCGAGACAAAAAGAAATTCAACATGTACAGTTTGTGAAGAAAAAGAGCACCAGGAAATTGAAGGCTGGAGCCCAGGCTTGTGCTGAAAGAGATAAGGATATGCTAGATGCCAAATGGGGCAAAGGGAGGGGTGCCTTCAGGGCACGGCCCCACCTAACCAGTCTGCAATGTCTGGAAAAGGGCCCAGAAATTTTTCTGCTCCTAAAAAAAGCAACCAATCAGAGCTTTTGTAAATGTAATTCGAGGAGAGAGTCAGGCTCCATCCAAAAAGGACAGCTGAATTTGGCAGCACTGGTGATGTGGTCTGGTTTAGTCATGAAGGTACCAGGAGAGAAGGGGCGGTGGGATCTTCCCCTATGGCAGTGGTTCTCACCCTGTGGGTTGTGACACCCATAGAGTTCACATATTATTTATCCTGCATATCTGATATTACAATTCATAACAGCAGCAAAATTACAGTTGTGAAGTAGCAATGGAATAATTTTATGGTTGGCATCACCACACATGAGGAACTGTGTTAAAGGGTCGCAGTGTTAGGGAGGTTGGGAACCACTGCTCTATGGTTAAAGAGAGTTCTGAGGTCAAGTGTATGGCAGGGAGGTCCCTGCATGGAAGCCCTAAAGGCCAATGCATGAAGCCACGAGAGTAAAGCCTAGATTGTGTTGGAGACCCGAGAATGTTGGAGTGCCAGAATCATGGGATGTCTGCCCGAGAGAGTTGTAGACAGGGAACAGAACCAACCCAAGAGAGAGAAGGGTGCTGCAGCTAACAAAGTTGGAAGGGCAGAGCCATCTAAGCTCTTTGACATCAGACATGGAATTACTACAGCTTGCCCTGCTGAATTTTTTTGACTTTTCTCTGATCCACCTTCTTCACTATGACACCATTCCTCCTTTCTGGAATGGTAAGAGATATTCTAGGCCATTGTATATTGGGACAATGCTTTTTTATTTTAAAGGGGTTACAACTGCCTTGGGTCTCAGAAGAGACTTTGAAACTATAAAAGACTATGGGGGCTTTTGAAGTTGGACTAAAATGCACTTTTGCATTATGATATGGCCACAAGCCTATGGGGCCCAAGGAGTAAAACACAGTGGTTTGAATGAAAATGGCTCCCATGGGCTCACAGATTTGAATGCTCAGTCCCCAGTTGGTGAAATTGTTTGGCAAGGTTAGGGGGTGTGGCCTTGTTGGAGAAGTAATGTCAGTGGAAGCTGGTTTTTGAGGTTTCAAAAGCCCATTCCATTCCCAGCTAGTGCATTCTCTCTCTCAATCTCTCTCGTTCTCTCTCTCTCTCTCTCTCTCTCTCTCTCTCTCTCTCTCTCTCTCTCTCTCACATGGTCCCTGGCACAACAATCATAGACTCTAAACCTCTGGGGCCCCAAATTAAACATTTTCTTTTATATGCCCTGATCACGGTGTTTCATCACAGCAACAGAAAAACAGGCTGTAGCCCCCAAACTACTAGCTTAAACTCATCTTTCCACAACCGGGATAAGCTTCTCTAGGATCAGTCTTAGTTTTATGTCAAAAATATTTTCCCAACGGCCACCAAGATTTCTTTTCATGTAACTCTAACTAATCCTGTCCCCAAATATTCCCGACAGCTTCTCATTATAATATTCTTTTGTATCCGTGTATGCACCTATGTGTATACAAATGTTGAAACCAGGTGTCAACATCTATACTCTTCCTCGATCATTCTCCACCTTATTTCTTTGAGTAGGAATCGATAGCTCTGTGGTTCTCAACTCTTTGGGAGTCCAATGACCCTTTCACAGGGTGCCATATCCTGCATGTCAGGATCTTTACATTATAACTCATAACAGTAACAAAATTATGGTTATGAAGTAGCAACAAAAATAATTTTATGGTTGGGGGGTCACCACAACACGAGGACCTGTATTAAGGGGTCATAGTATTAGGAAGGTTGAGAATGGCTATTCTAGCTGAACCGGGGGGCTTCGCCCATTCTGCGAGGCTGGCTAACCAGTGATCTCTAGGTATGATCCTGTCTCCACCTTGTACCACTGATTACAGCTATTGGCTGCCAGGCCTGGCTTCTTACACAGCAGCTGAGGATCTGAATGCAGATCTTCATGCTTGCGTGAACATGGGTCTCCCAACTCCCAGTATATTCCTTTAATCTTCCCAGAGTCCTCAACTCATTTGATCACGTCCCCGAGGTTGTTCCTGTGACCAGACATTTTTTTCTCGGCTCTAATGTCTGAATCAAACGGGCCTCTCTCCCATTTCTAACCCAATACAGGCTTCCTATACATGTTGGTGGTCACTGCCTGACCCGAAGAGTCTATCTTGGCAAAGAAATGCAGGGAATCTAACACAACCAGCCAACTCTCATCTTTCAGGAAAGGTGAGGGACAGTGGCTAAAGAACCAGAGAACAAAAGCAGGAAGTGGGTAAAACATGTCATGAACTAACGCCACTACTGTCCTCCCACAGGGCAATGCCAAACTCTGTCCTTACCTCACACCCTGGAGACGTCTCCAGCTGCATCTGACCACTGCAGGGGGGCAGGGAGGAAAAAGAGAGAAAGTGGATTTGGAATTTCAAAAACGCAGTGTTGTAAAAACAGAAAATATACTTAATTATGAAAGGTGAACGTACTTGAATGTAGGGTCAGGTAATTCTAAGGTTTCTGCAGAGCCCATGGGGTACAGGTTCAAAATACTCCCCTCTGTGATGTCGCTGCTTAGACTAAAGAGGGAAAACAGACAGGAGTCAAATCATTAAATTTCCAATAAACTCTACTGGCCCATGTACTTTACAAACTTAAGTGACAAGCAAAGCTTGCCTTCAGGATTAAGAGGAAGACTTTCCAAACACATGTTTCTTTCTCAACATAGTTTCCTATCAGCTATTTGCACCTAACTTCAGTTTATGAACAAAACGGCACAATAATTGCTGATAAAATCATGATCTTAATGACGTACTTACAGACACACACCAAGGTGCTCACGCGTTAATATGACAGCACCGATGACATCTGGTTTTGACTGCAAGGTCTTTTCCGAGTTACAATGCTACAATTAAAAATTAAGAATCTGGGACCAGGCGTTGGTGGTACATACCTTTAATCCCAGCAGAGACAGGTGGATCTCTGTGAGTTCGAGGCCAGCCTGGTCTACAAGAGCTAGTTCCAGGACAGGCTCCATAGCTACACAGAAACCCTGTCTTGAAAAACCAAAAAAAAAAAAAAAAGAATCCATTGGCTCACAAGAATATTACCATAAAAAATCAAGCTTGTCGAATTTATTTTTTATTTTAAAATAAAGAACAAATATATGGAAGTAGCCAATGGAGTGGAAAAGAAAGTGTCCCACATGAAATGGTTTCGACATGGGCCTTGATCCTGTCTCCTACAGTGCTGCACACACCTGCCATTCTGCACACTGAGCATGCTCAGTGACTCACCTTGTCTCATATACTCCAGAGCTTGTCTGTCTAACTCGGTGGTTCTCAACCTTCCTAACGCTGCGACCCTTCATCAATACAGTTCCTCAACATACAGCTGACAGCCAAGCATAAAACTGTTTTCATTGCTACTTTATATCTATAGTTTTGCTACTGTTACGAATCGTAATGCACATATCTGATATGCAGATGCTCTTAGGCGACACTGTGAAAGGGTCATCAGAGAGGGACAACCCACAGGATGAGAATCGCTGGTCTGGAGGATACCAACTCAACCTACTTCCCAACAGAGGAGAACACTGAGGCCCCAATGAAGATCCTTTCCTCCCAGTCTCCTCCCTGTTTTACAACTCAGTCCTAACCCACACAGCAGGACACAGCTATTTCCATAAAACTAGGACCTGTTTTTCTTTCCTCTTTCGCCTTGGGAATCACCTGCTAACCAGTCAGACTTTATAAAAAACAAAAACGTTTACTAGTAGAGTGAGGACAAGATTTAAAAGGCATTAAAACATAGAAAACCGAAGCCCTCTCCCCGTGACGTCAGTGTCCCAGCTCTCCGCCCTGGCCTCCACTCCCTTCCTCCCTCGTGCCCATCCTCTGCCCCTCACCCCTCACACAGCTCACTTCTGCACCCGACTCTCACAGCCCCGGTTCTCCGCTTGATGTCATGTGGTTGCTTGATGGGCGTTTCCTCTGCAGAAGTGTTCACTACACGTGCGACTGAAGCTGTCACCTCACTCCTCAGCTGGCCACGCCCTCCCGCCATATTCTCGTCATGGGATGATGAGACATCAGCAGCTCGGGTCTCCCCCACCCTGGACTGACCCACTGCCCTCCTCATCTCACTGCCCACGTGAAGGCCACCAAGGACCAACTCAGAACCAACCGCTGAGAATCTGCTGAGCGTAAAACACAGAATAGCTTTGAAGGGCCCACAGCAAAACACCCATTTTAGTGTATTTCCTTCTAGATTTGTTTCAGTCTCATATGCAACTGGGACCTAATTCTGTATCTAAATTGAACTCAAACTATGCATTTTTTTTAATTAAACTTTTTAGAAGTTAGTATTAAAATAAGGACCATTTCAGCACTGACGGTAACTATAACAAAAATGTTACAGGCCACATCACATTCTATTTTATCAATAGCCATAAAACATATTTAAAATACTCCCAAATGGTTCATTTTCTTTTTTTCTAAATACTGCTGTTAAAATTATCCATTTCTCATCAAACAAAACAATAGTTCCTGTCCTTTTGTTCCTTAAGATAATTTCACAAGCCATTTGAAAGGTCCACATAGTTTTAAATTCTTGCTTACATACTATTAAAGTGTCTTGAATGTCTGCCCAAATTAGTTTCACTACAATTGTTTATATATTATTTCAACTCCTTACAACCCTAAGAGGCAAATGGGTTCTCTATTTTGTAGATCCATCTTAGAGAAATGGGATTCAGGTGCTGGAACTGGGTCAAAACCAGCTTCTGGGCGACTCAAAGTCTGCTCTTAGCACCAGCCATGATATGTCCTGATTCTTTGTACACATGCACGCACACGGGCTCACACCTCAAATCAATTAATGTCCTCAGAGTTAAAATGCTTTTCATGGGCCAGCAAGATGGTTCATTGGGGAAAGGTGCTTGCTGCTAAGTCTGACCTGAGTTCAGTCCCGAGATCCTCAAGGTGGGAGAAGACAAGACTCCTTTGAGTTGCCCCATGGTCTCTCTACACATGCTGTAGAGTGTGCCAACTCCCTCGCTTGCACCCACTCTCGTTCCCTCTCTTACACATACATAGTCAGTGTAATTTTAAAAACTTTAGATGTTTACAATCAGTTGCTAAAGATTTCCAGTCATACTCAAATGGACACGCCACTATTCTTTCAGGGCCAGAGGACACCGCAGAAGGTTCTGCCTGGACTGGCGAGCCACCTTGTTTATAAATTCGAGCTAAAAGTGATGTGTGTGCAATAGCCAAGTTCACAATAAGACCCCATCGTCTTCGCATTCCTGGGACTCCTGAGAAAGTTAGATGATCAGAGATGAGGTTTAGGTCTATTCCTGCAGTAGCTACGTAGTTAGTGTCTCACATCGGGTACTGCTGAACTAAAAAGGAGCTTTGTCTGTGGAAATTACATTATCTAAGGCATTCTCTCTCTCTCACACACACACACACACACATACAGAGAGAGAGAGAGAGAGAGAGAGAGAGAGAGAGAGAGAGAGAGAGAATGAGAATGTCCCTGATAAAGCCCAATTCAAATTTAAAAAGGAATCTATAACCCAAATCTTTAGAAATACAATGGCTGATTATCATATATCTGGCACTATCAGAAATACACAGAGGTTGTAAATTTTGCATTTTTAGAAGAATTTGTTTATGTTTTCTGCTTCTATCATATTTCTGTTTTCTGTAAATTCTACCAAGCACTCCCTATGGATGTCATGAGAAGGAAGGATCCATCATTAAAGACTGAGAGGCATGAACTTATCTCAATAGCTACAAAAATCTGACTTTCACTTTTGGATCTTGGGGACTAGGCAATTAAATGACTTTGCTTTATTGATGGTTACATGGAGAACAAATTGGGTATAGCTATTTTAGAAAGTGAAGTAATGTCCTCAGTAACTTAGTAGGCTTCATTTACACACAAGACCCAGGCCGGGAACAGATGCACATACCCGTTGGGATCCTGAAGCAAATCTGCTTCTCGGAACTGCTCCATCATCACTATATCCAAATCCTGATCTTTGGATGACCCTAGTCTGTAACACAAAACCAAGTGTGAGTGCAGAATGACTACTAAAACATCTTAAGCGCCTCCTTGCAAAACCCCATCAGCCTCCTAAAAATGATTTTGACAGACTCAATACTGTAATGACGCCATGTCTGTATCTTGCAGGTTGGGTCCCATGGTGGTGGGAGAAGTCCCTGGGCATAGAATGCCCAGGTTAACTCCAGGCTTCTAGGCCTCTACTTAAACCCATGGCCAGTCAGGCAGTAGACAAGGTTGGTGGGGCTCCACACTTTCCTGAGCTCTCTAAGATCCTCAAAGGGCTCCCCTGAGTAGAGCTGTATCCGTTCTGGGGTTCCACTAGCATGGCTGAACATTCTTACTTTTATGGTGTGAGGGGATCAGTGTGGGGGAGTGGCTCTCAATCCGGATTCTGAAATGGAGGATAATCAACTGTGGAGCTTAAGAAACAAACATACCAGGCCCAACGCACCTAAGCAAATCTGACCTTGTGTAAAGACAGGCCTTCTAGAAGGCTCTACAAACAATCCTGACTTTACAGCCAGAGTTGAGAGAAGATGTGAAACTGAAAATGGGATTGCCAAAGATGTATCTGCTTTCAGTTCTCTTTCCTTGGGATAGTATGCTGCTACAGTAAGCTGGCTCCTTGGCATCTCAGAAGTGTATACAAGGAGCTGGTAGGACAGAATGACAGGGAGGGACTTCCCAGGAGGAGAAATTTGATCACAGTTGGCTGCTTTTGCCGTACAATGTAGGCCAAAGAATTCCTACTAGTAGAGAACATTTTAAACAATTGTACCAGTCCCTTTTAAGGAAAAAATCCATCCTTACAAAGTATAGTGGAAGGTTGAGACCTATGCATATCCCAGACCATAGGAAGCAAAAAGCCTATGAAGTAAACATCTACCCTACACTATAGGTACCAAGTCTACTTCCTGGAAGAGGCTCATTTTCTGGCAAGACACTCATTTGCTCTCTGGAGATCTTGCCAAATAAATCTTTATATATAGTAGAACAAAAAGAGACATTCATTTGGTAGAAGATTCCTTGAGGTCAAATGTTAGCCATCTGTAGCCTTAGAGACAAGTGCTGCAGTTTCATCGTTGGCACAATGGTAGACAACAGAGCTTACAGGACAGCTAAAAGGAAGAACGGAGCTGTGGTTTGTGAAATAAAGCAGTGCCAGGAACACAGAATTTAACATATGCTAGTTACAATAGTTATTAGACTGGCAACCAGGACACTGAAGAAGCGCTTTTTAAAGATTTGAGCCAGAAAACCCTGGTCAAAGGGACTGGCTCTCCTGACATGAGATCTGGCTATTGGTTCCTTCAATCAAAATGGAAGGAAAGTAGAAAACATTCTCAATATTATGTTTTCTGTATTGAAAACATCGAGTCTGATAAGCCTCAAGGCCAACAAAGAAAAAAAATATAACTTTCAGCTATGCAGTGGTTCAAATGTACCTTCCAAACTTTATGTGTAGAAAATTCAATGCCAAAACAGCAATGTTAGGCATGGGACCTTCAAGAGGGAATCTAGGGCTCCTGAGGGGAGCAATGGGTGCCATTATCACAGGAGGTGGCTCCTCATCCACAGGAGCTCAGCTCTGTCTCACATTTTTTCTTCCCATGGGACAGCTTCTCAGAAGACACAGCCCTTTGATCTTGGACTTCTAAGCCTCTGTAACTGCAGGCCAATTAAACTTCCATGTCACCTAGTCTATGTGATAGTCCCTTATCAAAGCACAAATGAAGAGATAGTGTACAGCCCTGTACTATAAAAAAGAATCGTAGAAAAACTGGCAACTTCTTATTAGTATGCCTGGGGAAGACTCTAGACTTCCCCAAAGATAAATGGATCAAAATCTATCAGGACATGACTGACAGTGTGCCTGAAGAGGAGTGATGATGACCTATGACCCAGCCCTGGCACTCACAATCCCTCCATGTGCCAGTGAGCATCCTCTTCTATCCGCAATAGCTCTTCACAGTCTTCTCCCTGGTCCTACAGACAGAACAAACACATGGGACAATCAATGAAAAGTTAAAATCAGTGCTAGCCCATGTCCATAGCAGTGTAATTCACAAGAGTCAAAAGGCAAAAACAAACCAGGTATCCACTGATATGCTAAAGATATATAATGGGATCGTCTTTGCATCCAGAAAAATCTCAAGTATGAAATCACACAGACACACACACACGCACACACTGCATGATTACACCCATGCGAGGTACTCATAGTTGTCAAATTCATTGAGATGAAAAGGAAAGCAGTGACTGCCAGAGAGAGGGGGCAGAATGGGACAGATTTAATAGCTACAGAGTCTCAGTTCTAAACAACGAAAAGGGTTTTGGCGGTAAGAGGACAGTGTAACAATATGTATATACTTAACCCAAACTGCACTGTGCCACTGAAATCTGGTTAGGAGGATCTGTTGGGGTGGGATATAGGTAGTGTCCACTTGCACCTCAGCGTTCGGAAGGTCAGTTACGGCAGAAGGATCGTGACTTCAAGGTCAGCCTGAGGTACCTACCAAGACCTTGACTAAAACACTTTTACAGGTAAAAGATTTTACTTTTATACGTATCTTACTACAATTAAAACTTAAAAAGTTTGTGGGGCGGTGGTGGCACATGCCTTTAATTCCAGAACTCAGGGATGCAGAGGCAAGCTGACCTCTGTGAGTTTGAGGCTAGACTCGTTTATAAAGTGAGTTCCAGGACAGCCATAGCTGTTATATAGGGAAAACCTGTCTCCAAAAAAAAAAAAAATTAAATATTTAAATAAACATAAAGTTTACCTGAGTTCCTTATTTAATTCAACTTACTAGTTTTTAACAATAGAAAAAAGTCTCATGTGAACAAATTCAGAGGTCACTCAAATGCTTTCCCTGAGCCTCCCTCTCCAAAGTTCTCTGGAGACGCTACAGAGCGGGTGAATCCTGGGAAAGTCGTGTCTACTATAGGCCTTCCACGTGTTTCCTTGGACTTTCTCCTCAGACAAGGAAAACATCCTGGCTGGGCAACACTGGTAGGGAGCCACCTTGGAGTGGGTACATTTCCCTGTTAGGGAAGAAAGAATATCGGACTGTAGGATGTAGGGGCACATCAGCATTGGGTCCGGTGTGTCTTTAGGACCAGACTTCCTCTGAGGAGGGTGTTTCAAAAACCACTCAGACTTTTATTATACTGACTGTACTTTCACAGTCTAACAACCAACATATAAACTACTTGTGCGTCACTCTGCAAATGACAGTGAAATCCACGGAAACAGACATCCAGATGGCACATCCAAAGCAACATGTCCCAGTTCTTTCAGGTCTCTGCCAGCAGAGACATGGTGTCCTTCTCATTTGCAGCTTCAAAATGAAAAGCCACCAAAACATGTAGTTTTTCTTCAGAGCACAGAACAAGCTGACATTAGCCAGCTGAGCTTCCCCCTGCCCCTTCAAATTAGGCAGCATTCAAGAATAGGTCCACTCAAAAAAAATTCACCTGTAGTCTCCAAAGCAGTGTTCAGGGTAACATAAAGACACAGACACACTCTCACACACAGACAGACAGACAGACAGACACACAGACACACACACACAAATGGACAAAAATGGAAACTAAACACATGTAGGATCCTGGTGAGGCAGGTAAGAAGCGCTCTCCCTTCTGGCTCTAATTCTCATACTGTAAATTGAACAAGCATTGCTACTGGTCCACTTAGCACACATTTTCATATTTTTGTGCCTTTTCAAAAATGATTTCACAGTTCAAAATGGGCCCCAAATATAATGCTGAGATGCTGCATGCCTAAGACAACTACAAAATACCTCATTAAAGAAAGACATGTTAGATAAGTTTTAGACAGGTATGCATGACAGACAGTGTTAGTGAATTCAATACAAATAAACCAGTAACAGGTAATCATATATAATGATGCTATAGCCATCTGAGACTGCCAAGTGCACAATGATGAAATTCTATAACAACACGTTTTTCAAAACTTATCTTCACCATTAAGGCATACCTGACTTGACAATGAGCCAGGTGTCTCTAAAAACAGACACATAAAACAAAGCTTTGTACTGACTGACAAAAATGTCTCTCAGAAATCTAAGTTGGTATTTTCTCTAAGTAGACTGGCTTGGTATTGGATAACTTACTATACACAGTGGTTTCATACAATATAACTATTTCAAATGATAAAAAAAACTGACCAGAATAACAAAACACAAGATGCCAATTCAGGAAATAAGAAAGGATTATATAGAATACAGAACTTTCAATGATCAATGTGCGGGGCAGTATGGTACACAAATTGGTCCTTAGATATAAGGTTACAAAACAGAAGTCGAGCCTAACTAACACATGCTTATTCCTTGAGTCTCTATCCAGAGGATCTGCCCTCTACAGCAGCCATCTCCAGGATCCTCAGCATCCTGGGACTCTCAAATACAGGGGACATTATGCTTTACTAATTACTTTGATTTCCTTTGGAACTTGAATTGGATCTTGAATCTTCCAAACACATTTTTCAAGTGTTCTACCTTTAGAGTCTCAACCTAAGGGAAACTCTTGAGGCAACAAAGATCAAATCATTTTCCCATGTTCTCATGATTCTCACTGTCCCACACAGACAGGGGGCAAATGTGAAAGAACCTTGTGGGAGGGACCTGAGAGAAACCTTATCGGATTTGGGCTCTAAGAAAAAAGCTGGTGGCAGAGGGGCGGTGTCTGCTGAGGAGCTGGGTGCCACCTCTAACTATCATGGTGAGACATGAGCTCAGCTAAAGCAATGTGGATGGGGACAGAGGATGAAAGGAAGCTCTAAGGGTGAACAGCTAGGACGCTGTACAGACACTCTGAGTTTTACCCTTCTGGATGCCTGTTACCTTAGATCAGCGGTTCTCAACCTGGGGGTCACGACCCCTCTGGGGTTGAATGACTCTTTCACGGGGGTCGCCTAAGGTCATCAGAAAACATGGCTATTTACAACTCATAACAGCAGCAAAATTACAGTAGCAACGCAAATAATTTTATGGTTGGGGGTCACCACAACACGAGGACCTGTGTTAAAGGGTTGCAGCATTAGGAAGGTTGAGAACCACTGGTTTTAGACTGTCACACTACACAAACTAAGTAGGGTTAATTACGAAATTGCCAAATTAATTATTTCCGCCTCGAGGGCATAAAGAAAGCTACAGCGCACTAGAATCTTAAGCAGCGTAAATAAAGTTTAGCTTGTCTTCCTCCTGGTGTCCTTGGAGTTAATGGCCAAAAATATTGGTTAAGCTGGGACAAAGCATCAAACTGATCATTAGAAAACATGGATGAGGGGCTGGCAAGTTGGCTCAGGAGGTCAAGGCGCCTGTCGCCAAGCCTGATGACCTGAGTTCAATCCCTGGGATCCACGTGGTGTAAGGAGAGTTAGCTGTCCTCTGACATCCATATGGGAGCCATCTTGCTGGCCCATCAAGCTGAAGCCTTTGAGCCACATGACTTTTGAGCTTCTACTTTTGGAGCACTTTGGATTTCAGATTTTTGGATTATAGATCTTCATCCTGTAATGTCTACATGAACATTCCAAAATCTGAAGAGCCCAGGAACCTGGGACATTTCTAGTTCTTCTTTATTTCTTTGGTTTTTCAAGACAGGATTTCTCAGTAGCTAAGGAGCCAGTCCTGGAACTGTCTCTGTAGACCAGGCTGGCCTCGAATTCACAAAGATCCACCCGCCTCTGCCTCTGGAGTGCTGGGATTAAAGCTGTGCACCACCATTGCCCAGGTGACATTTGTAGTTCTAAGGTAACAGGGTGCTCAGCCTGAGCTCTCGAGCCTGGGCTTCTCAAGGAGCAGTCACACCAAACATGTTGAGGAAAATAAAATAATTTTGAGCTTTTGCAAATGAGCATGGTAATTCTGGTCAGGCTGCTAACTTGTGAGGCTCAGTGAGGAAGAAGGAGCTGAGCAATTCCTGAATCAGAAAAAAAAAAAAAAAAAAAAAAAAAAAAACGACAAACATATATAAGCATCATCCCATCCAGAGACAAGCATGGTTTGAGCGAGTTCCCAAAAACAGACACAGACATGCTGAACTTTGAGAAGACATGCTGGAGGCTTCAGGAGCAAACAGTAAGCAGGACTGAAAAGTTGAACTGAAATCTTAGAACCTGAATTCTAAGGTGCCAAGCAGAGGAACATGAGTTGGGCCTGCATAATCTTACCTTAATATAGTTCATAAATCCCGAGTGAAGAGCATCTGCTCCGTCTCTTTCTTGTCCTGAGCTGTTATTCTCACCCAAGAGGGAAGGCTTTGGCTGAAATTCTCCTGTCAGGAAGACACAGAGAAAGGAAGAAAGAGTGACTTTAAGGACAGAAGCACAAAGCACAGGTCCTCAAACACACAGATAACTGCTACCAAACCCTCTCTCACCCCCTGTGAAGGTCTGGGAATAACTCACTTTTTACCTTCCCTGTAAAATGTAAGGAGAACATTCATCATGGGAGAAAAAGAAATAAAAAATAAACCAGACCCCAAAATGAGTATCAGACATCAAGACTGCTTGACGACTTAGCTCCCCACAAAAGAAATGAAATGTCACCTTATGTTTTTAAAGAATCAAGACAATTATAAAAGGGAGTTTTTACATTCTCAGCAGAATGTGGCTAATTAATTCCATGGAAGGCATCAAGCCACTTAAGATATGTGGATCCCTTCATGTCCATTGGAGGGAGTAAATTAATTCTGTCCTTAAGCAACCAAAAATCTTCAGAAAATGTGGAACATGACTAGACAAGAGCCCCAAATCCTACCAATGACAGAAACTACCCCCTGAGAAAGGCTCTCCAGAAGCAAGAGCATGCTGGCTGGGGTAGAAATCACCTGTCCCAGCAGGCAGAGCACAGACAAACGGACAGCACAGAGGACTGTTCTGACAGAAGACTGCACAGGAGAGAGCAGGGCACCCTTTAAACGGTAAGTCTAAAAGGTAATCTTGTCAGGGGCTTAGGAGGAGCTGACTAGTAACAGACTAATTATTTTATTTGAAAAATATGTCTCAAACATGACCCCCAATGCTACATATTGTGATAAGATTTACATGAATTAACATAGTGACAGCTATGTTTTCATGTATTTGGCTAGACTTTTGGGGTCACGTATGGTTTCTATCGTAATCTCTATGTTTAAAGCTACTCTCAAGTTCTAAGTGTAAAAATCTAAATCTATGGTTCTGGAGAGAAGGTTCAGTGGTTAAGAGCACTACCTGCTCTTCCAGTGAACCCAGGTTAAATTCCCAGTAGCCATACACCAGCCTCCAACTGTCTGTACTCCAGTTCCAGGGGATTTTTAACACCCTCACACAGATACAGATGCAGGCAAAACACCAATGCATATATGGTAAGAATAAATAAATCATTTATGAATGTGTAAGAAAACACACAAGAATCTAAAGCTAAGAGTTGGGTGTGGGGTGCTTATCTTCACTCAGTACTGGAGGGAGAGGCAGAAGCAGGAAAGTGGTCCAGGCCAGCCTAGGCTAGAAGTAGGAAGACCTTGTTTCAAAGGAATACAAGTTTCCTAAATCTAAGAAGTGAAAAAAAAAAAATAAATGTTTGAGTGGTCTAAAAATAGCTCTCTGATCCTTAAGAAGACCATGGTAGGGATTGGAGATGCAGCTCAGGAGCTAAGAGCGTGTGTTGCTCTTACGGAGGACCCAGGCTCAGGTTCCATTCCCAGCCCTCAGCACTCACATGGGCCCACAACCAACTGTAACTCAATTCCCAGGGGACCCGGTGCCCTCTTCTGACCTCTGCAGATATCAGGCCCATACGTGGTGTGCTTACATACATGCAGGAAAAACATTTACACACATAAAATAAAATGAATAAATCTAACAACTTTTAAAAGAAAGTGATCATCCTGGGATTTGACCTATCACTGATACAGTTCCACACTTTGCATACAACATTCTCCATACTCTATCACAAATCATGAATGGTAAGTTGCAATATTTTCTTTTAAAGTCATTGAATAAACAAGAGCCATCAAAATACTGCCCCAATTATCTATGACAGTGTGGCTCTCATGAGGATTGAGACACTCAAGCTACAGTGTTTGGTGATTATCTAAGAGTCAAAGCACTTGAGTTACAAAGACCCTTGGAGGCCATCTAATCTAATGGCCTTTACAGGAAATGAATGAGACCAACTGACTTGGTTACAGTCCAACAGATTCCCAAGCTCGTACCTCAAGGGCATTTCCCACCCTCAAGTGTATTAGATGACCATGGAATAAAGTACGTCTTGTAAATGATGGGCACTTCTAGGCCAGCCCACAACCTCCATGTTCCTGCCACTCTAGCTCAACACACATGGATGTGAAGACACTGGGAATCCATGCGAAAGGTGAGGAATGAGCATTGGCCTGCCAATCAACCCTCGGAGGGCAGCTGTCTGCCAACCACAAGCTTCTCTTTGGACTGTCACTGAGTTGTGGCGATTTGATGATAACAAGGAGAGCTGTCCTAAGTCCTACCTATCATATCAATATTTTCTTTTCAAAAAATCAATCTAAAGACTCTCTTATAATCTTTAGGATGAGGGCTCTACTATTGACTGTGAGGAACAGAGCTGGCTTGAGAAACCCCTGGGAAGTCATTTAAACTGTCTGAGCCTTGGTCTCTCTGAGACCTGTAGAATAGATAGAAAAACTATCTAGAGTTTGGGACTTGACATGAAATTCACCTGTGGGCATGTCAGTTGGCTCACAGTATGTACAATACAAAGAGTAAACTGATCGTCTCCGCATCTGTACGTGGTGCTGGAAGCCCTGTGGCCAAACCTACAAAGCAAGCGCTCTCTACACACATCTCGCTCAGACCTTTAGCTGGGGTCAGACGATGGCAGGCATCCTCCTTGATGGTCTGGTCTTCCTCCATGATATTTGACATGGGAACATTGAGGCTAACTGTGTCCTCATCGGAGGGCTAAAAAGATACAGGGAATCATGTCATTCAAAGGAGAAGTCTTGTTGGTGCAGACAAAGAGAACTCTGTAAGAAAGTGGCATCCCGACCTTAACAAACAGCATCATGAGTAAAAGACAGCAGAGATAAAATACTACCTATACAAATTCAGAGACAACCTGATAGTGATGTCTGAACTCAGGAGAGTGGCTGTTCATGGAGGATGGTGGGTACGCAAGTGAGTGAGACTTTCAGCACATCTGGGGAGCTCTGCTTTGTGAATGAGAGCTGGCTGTGAGTGCAGATGTACAATGTTAACATTGCACACACACCTCTACATAAAAGCTTTGGCCTGAAGTCTCCTGGGGTTCCTCCCATTCTGAGCTTACAGCCATAGGCACTCAAGGACCATGCGATACCTAATGTAACGGGAATGTTTGTAGACAAACTATCACATTAGCCCTAAGCCATACTCTTGTATCACAAGTTAAGACACAGATCCTCATTTATCTTCCCATCTCCATTTTTGGTGTTGCTATTTAGTGACAAGTGACAAGCATCCCAAGCCACAGGGAGCAGGGAATCCCCAGAGCACACAACTGGTGTGTGGCTGGTTGCTCAAGGTTTGCAGCTCTCTTTATTCTTGGACACAAGCACTGCTGATTTAGAAACAGACAGAAGGCAAGCATGAGCCTCACTCAGCAAACAAATATTCACAGATTCCCCACAAGCTCTTGCTGAATTATCTTGGGGAAAATACGCATCTATTGCCTTCATGACCAATGTTAAGTCAGTCAGACAATGGCAATGGTTAGAGAAAAGGTACTGGTGTGACCACTGACCCCGACAATGAGGTTTCAGTGAGGAGTGATCCTGGCCAAAACATTTACAACACCATGAAGTATAATTCAAAACCTTACCATTCCCAAAACAAAACAAGCATTTTAGAGGTATGCTTAGACAACGAGGCTAGCATGGGAGTGAGACAGGCAAAGGAAAGACTCATTCATTTTATTCTACTGATTTATAATTATTTCTACAGTCCCCTTTCCCTCCCTCCACCTCCCACCCTTACAGTTAGCAGAAGTCTAAAGATATGCATTTAATTAAAGGGGGAAAATAATTCCTTGGGCTCTCTTCAGAATGCTATTAGCATCCAACTTACAAGTGGAGAAGGATAATGAAGCTCTTTGTGAGATGTTTTATTAATGAACTTAATTACTCTTAGAAGAGAGATAAAGGAGAGATTGTTTCAATTTAATAGAAAATAAGTCCAGGGTGGCTAAAGTTTCTGCAACAATGGTCCATTTGAGGGGACTTAGGAGTTTTCATGAAGTCCAAGGGATTAAATAGACAGTAACATAGAAAAGCAATATAGTCAGCATTCCCACCGCACCCGGGAACCACGGCCAACTGTCAATGTGGCTTCATGTGGGTCGTTTTCTTACACTGCTACTGGCTGCCTTTTTCTTCCTACTAACACTTCTTCAAAATGCTTTAAAAGAAATTCTTCATCAGAAAAATGCTGAGGAATTTTAATTTATTTTATTTTTAATCTCTCTCTCTGTGGGTGTGTGTGTGTGTGTGGGTGTGTGTGCGTGCGTGCTTGTGTGCGTGTGCGTGTGCGTGTGTGTGTGTGTGTGTGTGTAGTATGTGGAGGCCAGAGGTCAATGATGGAACTCTCCTCCTTCTCCACATTCTTCTTGAGCCAGGTCTCCTCACTCAACCTGGATCCCACTGACTTTGCTGCAACCTCAGGATACCCTGTGGGATCTAATGGACTGACCATACATGGCTGGGCGTTGTGGTACATTCCTTTAGTCCCTGCACTCAGGAGGCAGAGACAGGTGGGTCTCTGAGTTCAAGGCCAGCCTAGTCTACGGAGTGAGTTCCAGAACAGCCAAAGAGACACAGAGAAGCTCTGTCTCGAAAACAAATAAACAAAAGGCATGCATGGTGTGCTTCATGTCACTAGAGGAAGCGCTATCATGCCAGACTGATTTGGCTAACCTTACAAATAAATTTAATTTTCTGAACAGAACACAGCTGAAGTGCCAGAACTATAAATATTGTTCTAAAAACTATAGGTAAGGGCCAGAGAGATGGCTCAGCAGGTAAAGGTGCTAGGTGCCAAGTCTGATGACCTGCCTGAATTTAATCCCAGGAACCCACATGGTGGAAGGAAAGAATTGACTCCTGTACATTGCCTTCTAACCCCCACACATGGTGTGGCACATGCACACCCTAACACACACATTCACTTAAACATTTTACAAATACAATGGCTAGTTATAAACATTTCAGGGAATAAGCTACTCAAACACAGTGCATACTTGACTCCTTAACTCTTCTGAATACATAAAACCACGCTTCCCTGAAGTACTGTTTAAGACAGGTATATTTCTAAAAGAGCTTCATGCCTGTACAGGACTTGGCCCTTTCATAATATTTACTTAGCATTAAAGAATATTCAGATAATGTGGAAGTGGGAAAAAGACAGGGACTATATTTTTGAGTTATTTCTAAAATAATAAGGAAGACAGAGATACAGAGTGACAGAAGCTACTGTTTACATAACCTTAGGGGTTCCGAGCTGTGCTCGCAAATGTGACTGAACTGTCAATGCAAATCATCCAAATGCACCAGTGGCTTCTTCCAGAAAAAGACTTTAGTGGACACAGACAGATGGACCCAGAACCAAGGAGAATACTGTGGTCACCAGATTTACCTCGGTGGCAGATAACCGCTTATCTCCATTGTCACTTCCAACTCCTGAATCAGAATCCTTCTTACTGGGTAGATGTCATCATCATTGAATTTGGTTAGGAAAAAAAATTTTAAAAAATCACAAAGTTGACACCCAGATATACCGATTAGTAATATAATAACTTCATTATAGAAAATTTATCATCATTATTGTAATTATGATTATGTGCAACAAATCAGTCTACTCCTAAGAACTATGAAGAAATAGACATAATGAGAGCTATGTCCACAGCTGCTGAGGACATCATAATTCTCTGTATTCAAGACTTCCTCCTCTGAGGAGCAACTTATTGCTTTGAAACAGATATTACTTTTATGTCATTGGTACATATATAAAAACAGTAAGGTAAATAATTGTTTTTATCTGGTAGGTAATAAAACACTATTTTCAATCATTTTGAAAATCTTTCCTGTGATTAACTATACCTTGTGATATAAATATAAAATAATCAATATATATTTATAGCATTATTTTGAAAATGCCATTAGGGTGGTATGAAATTTCAAGTCACCCTGTTTAGCAAAGAGCAAGCGAAAGGTCTCTGCCCTGGAGAAGTCTCTAGAAGGCGTTGTTCCTTCGTGTCCCTGAGGCTACTCTGTTCTCAGGCCTGTCCTGTCTTGCAGGGCTCATGGCCTGTCTTACGGCACAGATGGCCCAAGAAAGTTTGAAGGGATCCTCACACTTCCACAAGAAACCAGAAAAAAATAGGAAAAAATTATCCATAATGCATTTTAAAAACTGAAGCCCACAGGTCTTAACAGTGTTAAGACACAACTAACAGTGTGCAGGTATACAGAAAATCAGTAACTCCTAAAACATTTCAGCTTGATACAGTCATTAAAATCAAGAACAGCAGAGTTGGAACAAGATCTTGCTATATATACATACGTTCAGACCAGGCTGACCTAAAATTCATGATCCTCTTCACTCGGTCTCCTAAATATTGGGTTACGGGTGTAGGCCACCAGGCCCAGCTCAAGAACACCAACTTTAGAAAATAATAGTTTGATACAGCTATGTTAATTGGAAGCATAAAAATCCATTATAGATATTGTTTGTGAGCACCCACACATGTATTCAGGAAGCATTGATTATTGAGGAGAAGCTAGATTAGAGTCTCTCCAGCATCAGCTTTTTGTACACCAATATTTTCCCAAGCTCTAAATCATAAGTGTGAATCACACAAATGAAACATATGTATTCTGGCTTCCAGTTATCTGGGCAGCTGCGACTAACTATGCACCTTCTAAGCAGGCTCTCTCAGGAAGGAAGGCATTAACTCACCTGTCTTCTACATGCTGGTGTAAATGAGGCCTCTCCATGGCGTGGAGGTAGAGGGGATCAGTCGTCTTGATCTGGCATGCCTGTATACTCAGATACTTAAATATGTGCACTTTGCCTTTTGTGCAAATCTACGAAGAAATCAGTAACACATATTTATTCCTCAGTGACAAAACAAAATGTAAGCTCCAGGTCCTTGACCGTACAACTTAATCTTCAGAATGTCATGGTGAACAATCCCCTAACAATGGTCACAAAACACACATGGATTCTCAGGACTGTTCTCTCAAAATTCTACTTTGAACAGAATATCATGCTCAAGAAATTCCTAACCTTTTGAAACTACTAAATTTTAACGAAAATGTATCCAAATGACAATAGTGTAAAATTTATAAAAGTGGGCCCATATGGTAATAGTCCAACTATAAAAGGGTGAAAAAAACATTCATTTTCAAGTCTATAGAGAACAATTTAAGAGTTTAAAAGATAATCATAGATTTAATAAGTCATTACGTTATTTAAAAAAATAAAACTGTAAAATCTTATTTGTATACAGAAACATACATACTTCATAGTGCTTCTTACAGTTTTATATTTGATACCTGTCTCAAAAATATCAGCGATTATTCATTTTTTTTTAATATTTATTTATTATGTATACAATATTCTGTCTGCATGCAGGCCAGAAGAGGGCACCAGACCTCATTACAGATGGTTGTGAGCCACCATGTGGTTGCTGGGAATTGAACTCAGGACCTTTGGAAGAGCAGGCAGTGCTCTTAACCACTAAGCCATCTCACCAGCCCCGATTATTCATTTTTAAGATGTTTAAATTCCACTTTTCCAGCTAACATTCAATACGGAACATATTACCCCCTTTGTAGCCCATATACTCTATGACTGAGTGGTACATTACCAAACCTGTAATTCTGGCCTTGGGGTGTTCAAAACAGTGACACAGATGTGCGCACAGATGTGATGCATCCTGAGGCAACTTAGCCAGATGTACTTAGAGCTTCACTCACTGCTGCGGGAGAATACCGACTGCACCCCATCATCCCTAGCGCAGTCTCGGGTGTGCAGAGAGTGGCAGAGCAGGGGCCGCTGGGTCGAGGCTCTGGGCGGTGCTCACCTGAGCTGGAGGGGACTGCAGAGGGTTGTTCTCCAGCAGAAGCACCTGCAGCTGCTTCATCTCTCTGAAGCAGATGGGGATCGCCAGAACTTTGTTGCAGGAAAAGTCAAACTTTACCAAGGGGAGATCTACTAGCTCTGAAACAGACAAAAAGGAAAGTGGCTTAAAAGAAAAGAAAAGAAAATCTCAGAAAACAGCAGGATCAAGCAGCTATACCCTCAAAAAATAACCTTCTGCATATCGGGGGATATGCTGTTTAGTAAAACCAAAAGCCAGCTCTTTTAATGTTAGGAATGCACGGTAGTCATATAAAGTATTTCCCTGAATGGGGGAATCTTTTCCTGGGTGCTCAGTCACCACAAACTACACTGGGAACACTTGCCATTCATATTATCTAAGGAGCCAGTTCTCTTCCAGCAAAGGAACTGCAGAAGCCCTTTCACACAGAACATGATTTTCCCATTTTCCTGAAGCACTTTGCTGACAAGGAATGACATGCTAATGACAGAAAATCCTTATCCATTCAGTGGCGCTTAGTTGGCACGGAGCCAGAAAAAGTTTCGGTCACTATGTTTCTGATTTTCTCAGAGGCTGGTTTTTGTTGTTGTTGTGTTTTGTTCGTTTTCCTAGTGTTACCTAATTTAGGATTTTCTGCAAGGCCCCATAATCCCGATCTGGCCGGGCTTTGTTTTGTTGCCTTTGAAGTCAGCCCCAGCGCAGCTCATAGGGGGAAGATGCTGCATTTAGCTTGGGGTTCCCGCCCAGTGGCACAGTAAACACTCAGTAATTTCAAGTATTTCAACCAACACTGGCAGCTGCTAGGAATGAAGTCAAAAAGATTCCCAGGGAGCAAAGCGAGGCTGGGCGGTGCCAGAACCTAGGGTGACGCTGGCAGATCTCAGAGCTGGCTGGGTCAAATCTACAATAGGGTCACTTCAGAACAGTGCCCTGTACTTCAGGTATGGGAGCTGTCAGAGGCTAAAATACAGTGGTTTCAAATAATTCTGGCCTCCTAAAGAGGAAGACAGCCAGAAGCTAGGCAGGGAGAGGATGCATAGGAGAAGGTACCCACCAAAAAGAAGACTCAGCAGTTTCTCCTCTTCCATTACATGGCTGAGGCTTTCAAACAACCCTGCAGAGGACTTTGGCTCCCCCAACACCACTCCCTGGGGCTGAGTGCTGTGTCTTCTCAGAACTCAAGGCCCCGGGAAAGTAGGGGCTTTCCGCCTTTCACGCCTCAGAGCATTACTTAATCTTCCAGAACCGAGATAGAAAATTCTAGAAAGATGAAGAACACCCAACTCCCAGGTCTCAAAGTGAAGTCCCTGTAGGCTCTATAGGACAAACTTGGGAATTGTATGTCAAAACATATGCCAAGGAATCTGTGTGCCCACACTGCCCTGAGCAGCTCAAATCCCCAGTAGGGGCCATCACGAGTCTGTCTGAATGTGGCTCAGGGAGGAGTGACAGGGGCAGCTAGGTTGTGGAGGTGGAAGCATGGGACTGAAAGGAAAGGGAAAGTAGGATTCTGTCTTAGTGTCTCTGTTGCTGCAATGAACACCATGGCCAAAACAACCCGGTAAGGAAAGGGCTTATCTCAGCACACAGCTTACAGTCCACCACAAAGGGAGGTCAGGGCAGGGACCTGGAGGCAGGAGCTGATGCAGAGGCCATGGAGGAGTGCTCCTCAAGGCTTGCTAAGCCTGCTTTCTTCTAGAAACCAGCATCATTTGCCAAGGGGTGGCAATACCCACAGTGGGCTGGAAGGCCCCAATCAAGAAAATGCCTACAGACTTGCCTACAAGCTAATCAGATGGAGGCACTTTCTCAATTGACGTTCTCTTCCCAGATGTCCTAGCCTGTGTCAAGTTGACCAAGAACAAACTGACTAAATATAGATCCCTCATGGTACAGTCTGTAGATCACCTAAGATTTCCAGGGCAGGATGACTTCGGAGCTAAGTTGTCTCACCCGTGTCAAAATTTAATGGGACTCTGTGTTCTGGCTTTTATGATTCCTTTGCTAGAAGAAAGGAGGCTTTTTAGACAACAGCTATTATGTAGCAAGTGTTCCCAGCAACTGTTTACCAATTAAAATGAAGACTAACCAGAGGAGTATTCCAGGGAGTGGAGAACTCACAGGTGAACAGCGAAGGATGCTTTTCCGGCGGCCACCGCCTGGTCCATGGGTTTCACCGACCAATAGCGTAGGGGAATGAGACCTCTACACTCTCAGAGCAGCCACACATAGGAGGTTATAACAGTCTTGCAAGGCTGATCAGAAAAGGTCAAGAGGCAGAAAGGTAAAGGAAGAAAGCAAGTCAAGAAGGGGAAAAGGAGGAAATGGAGAAGCAGAAAAACAGGAAGACAGAGGCAAACAGGAGGAGGAAGAAAAGGAAGAGAGGAAAGGAGAAGAGAAACAGGAGGAAAAGAAGAGGAAGAATGGACCAGAAGCAGGAGAAAGACCGTTGGGAGGAGGAGGAAGGAGGAAGAAGACGAGAGGAAGGAGCAGAAGGTGGAAAAGGAGGACAAACTCTACATTCATTCAAAGAGAGGCAAGGAATAACTCCTCTCGTCCCCCCTGCTATCACGTCCTAAAAGAAGGAAGCATGGCTTCCCCATTCTATTTGTTGTAAGATACACAAAACTGGTTAGGGTAACTGGGCTGCAAACTTCTATATTTCCCCTCCTCAAACTGAAAACATATGAGGGAAGAATCCCCAAGAGAACAAACATAGGTAAATATGGAAGGTCACTGATGGGCTGCCTGGAGGGATCAACACTCTTGTCAACAGAGTTCTCCAGACAGAGGCAGAAAGAAACGTGATATTCAGAATTAATTTTTCCTTTTTAAAAAGGATGTTCCAGTAAACTTAACATTTCAGCTTTGGGCGTTTTTTAAAAATATCAAAGCTGAGAAAACATAACTATAGAAGGCAGAGCAAGTGGCAACTTATTTTTTATTTATTTATTTTTTTGGGAAAAGAATGTTCTTAAGGTGGGAGAGAAGCAGTAAGAGAAACACAAACCGAGGCTTGGCAGGTGTGCTCTCTTCCCCTGCGCCACACTGTGGCTATACAATGACGTAATTGTTTTTCCCTTCTGGAAATGGATTCAATTATTTATGACATTTCCAAAATAATTATCACAGGCACTCGAATGCACAGGGGCTTCTTAATAACAAGCCCAAAAGGTTGTGCTGTGCAGATGTGCTGCGAATTAAAATTTTGTTTGGAGTTATCATTGTTATTGTTTGTAGTTATTATTATTAGAGAAAATAGTTTTATAGACTCAAAGAAATGAGACCGCGCCGGAACCAGTGGAAAAAGTAAATCTCTTCAATGAGCTCATCTCGGATAAGGCAACGAAACCTACACAGAGGAAGTTTATAATTCTTCTTCGAATGCAAGCCAGCATGAGCAAGGGGAAAAACCGAGCCCTCTACCATCACGTATGATGCATTTTACAGAGCTCTACCGCACTGTTTCAGAAGCTGTTTCCATGTCTTGAACAAGAAAGTGAAAACAGGATGGCAGATTTCAAAATGCCACACTAATGAATACCAAGCGAACTGGATGCCAGCGGCCTCCAAGTGTGCACATTGGCACTGAGATGCCTTCCAAAATTGACTGCTGCAGAAGCTTCCTAAAATTGAGATGCCACGGAAATTGGCTACTGCAGAAGCTTCCTAAATGTAATCATATGCACTTACATCAAGGAGTTAAACCTTAGAACCTAAGATGGGGCAACATACTTAAGTTATAGAACATAGCAAAATCAAGCAGGTACTGACTTGGAAGCATCATCCCTACTCGCCAGCATTCATAGAGTTCGAAAGTGCTGTGCATGCTACCGGAGGAAAAGAGTAATCTTCCTTCTTACCCTGGGAGTCACAGTAATGACTAGCCTGGCAAGGCATGCCCACTGGTTCAATAGTGGCTCAACATCATACAATAACCAACCACTTTCTGATTGGATGTAAGTCCACCCTACCTGATGAGACCCATATCCAGCACCATTAAAGAGAGGGCAAAGAACCTGTGGATAGAAAGGTAATCGATCCCAGGATAGAAGCTACTATTATTATTCTGCTAAAAATTGCCATTATATTAAACTGGCTCCTAATAACTTATTGTTATACCCATAGATCAGCGCATCTCTAAACCCTCATCTGAGAAGTAGTAGATGACTGGCAAATGGCCAAGTGAAGATAAGCGATTCAGCCCCAAATGGAACATAAATGCTCTACCTTCTCCTCCCTAGGCTTGGGGGATCATTGAGGAAGAGAGGGTGAGAAGAGTGTAAAACCCAGAGATAGTGGGTAACTACAAGGAAACAATGCTACTGAAATACAGCAGGGGCAGCTTAGCATATGAATCTGCAGCAGTTGCAACAGCACACACAAAACCTATGTAGGATCAAATCCCAGCAAGGAGATGGAAAGTAGGCATGAAGTCGTACCCCTGTTAGCTGCCGGGAGAGGGAGAGACAATTTTCTCTAAAAAGTGTAGGCCCTGATGAATTGGCCATGTTCCCATGGAAGGCCACATATCCAAGAATACTTGGGGAGTGAAAATTGGTCTTGATGAGTTAAAGAAAAAAAAAAAGAAAGAAAAAGAAAAAAAAACGACGCAAAGTTGGCTGGATAGGAAGGCAGGGTTGGGTTTGATCAGAATTGGGGAAGGGGGAGTAACATAACCAAAACATGTTGTATGAAACTCTCAAAGTACATTTTGAACATCAGAGGGCCCTTAAGGAAAATCTAATGTGATCTCAGGAAATCAGAATGTAAGAAATACTTGGCATTCGGCTTCTCATCTACTCACTCCTGACCAGTATGTGCTGCGATGGTTAGCTTCAATTGTCTTTTAACATGTCTTTTAAATGTCAGTTAACACGGGATGCAGCCCACCGTAGGCAGCACCATTCACTATTCAGGGAGTCCCTGAGCTATGTACGGATGAAGAAATGAACTCAGCCTAAGCAAGAAAGCAAGCAGGCATAAGGCATTCTTTGTCTCTCTGGACTGATTGTGGATGTGACCAGTTCCCTCCAGTCCCTCCCACCTTGACTTCCTCACGTGATGGACTGTAACCTGGAACTATGAGCTGCTGAATCACTTTCCCATGAGCTGCTTTTTCTCAGGGCATTTAATCACAGAAACAGAAATGAAACCAAAGGGGTGTGTGTGTGTTTGTGTGTGTGTGTGTGCACGCATGCTATATACGTACATGTATGTACATGTGGAAGGTGGAGTTTGCCATCAGGTGTCTTTATTGTCCTTACCTTTGTTCTCCTTCTTTTAGATATTTGAGACAGGATCCCTGCTCTAGCCTCCCTTCCATTGCCATGATAACACACTCATGATAAGTCATTTAGTGGAGAAGAGGACTCATTTCATCTTACAGGGTCACACCGTCCATTGTGAAAGGAGGTCAGGGCAATAACTGAAGCAGAAACCACGAAGGAACACTGCTTACTGCTTTACTCTCTGCCTTAGCTGCCTTTCTTACATGGCCCAGGAGCACCTGCCTCGGGATGGACCCTCCTATATAAACTAGCAATCACGACAATCCCTCATAGAAAAGCCCACAAACCAACCTGATAAAGATAACTCTGAGACTCTGCAGGTGATTCTGGGTTAGGTCATGTTGACAGTTAATGCTAATGAGGCCAGTCTTGTAACAATAGGGCCTGGTTGGTTTCTGTCCTCCCACCAGGTCCCACAGTCATTAGGTCCCAAAGAAAATCACACAGAGAATCTCCATAAGTTATAAAACTGATTGGCTCACGCCCCTTCAGCACTAGGGTTGCTGGTGGACTCCATCACACTCATACCTGGCTTTCCCCTGAGTGCCAGTCAGCCAAAGTCACGTGTCTATGCTTATGAAAGAAGCACTTTACACATGAAGCTATCCCCACAAAACCCCTTAAGTATTAAGTATTAAGTATTAGCTCTTATAACTTATATTAACCCATTATTTTTATCTATATTAGCCACATAGCTCAGTACCTTTTTCAGCGGGGCAGGTCACATCCTGCTTCTTCAGGTGGTCTGGGCAGGACTGAGGAGGAATGGACTTCCTCCTTCCCAGCATTCTCCTGTTCTCATTGCCCCACCTTTACTTCCTGTCTGGTTGTCCCACCTATGCTTCCTGCCTGGTCAATCAGCGTTCATTTAAAACACGATTGACAGAATACAGACAATTCTCCCGCACCACAGTCTCTCACTGAATCTGCAGCCCACTGATCTGGCCAGGCTGTCTGGCAAGCAAGCTCCAGGAATCCATGTATCTCCACGCCCCTTCAGCACTAGGGTTGCTGGTGGACTCCATCACACTCATACCTGGCTTTCCCCTGAGTGCCAGTCAGCCAAAGTCACGTGTCTATGCTTATGAAAGAAGCACTTTACACATGAAGCTATCCCCACAAAACCCCTTAAGTACTTACAACTTCTAAGTAAATACGCTTTTAGGTTTAGAGCCTCAGGCCCTAGACAAGAGGACATACTACTGCAAGAGCCCATGGCAGGGTTGTCTGGGGGACACTACAACTGACCGTGCTACGGTCCGAGAACCAAGTGTCCATGCCGCAGACTTAGGGTCATCTGATAAGAGTGACCACAGTGCAAAGGTGACTCAGCAGTAGCATCACCCTCACCTAGAGGTGGAGTGTGGAAACGTGGATTCCCAGTGTTCCTCAAAGATAGAGATCCTGATAGTCAGGACTGCAGGACCAAGCTTGTCCTCTCCAGACTGTTGGCTTCATGTTCTAGAACAGCTCACACCTGCCACAAAAGAATTCATCCTGCCCTGGTATGGATTGGCCAAGTCCCTTACCCCAAAAGTCAGACATAGAACTCTTAACCCCGATATATCAAAATTTAATGGTATTTGGAGACAAGGCCTTTAAGTGACACTGAGGCCATTAGGGTAGACTTTAATCCCCTGGCGTAATAGGAAAAAGAGACCAGGACAGAGAAACAAATTGTGAGATGCTCTGAGGACACATGAAGGAAAAGACCATCTGCAAGCCATGGAGAAAGACCTTGGAAGGAACAACCTGGCCAACACCTTCCAGCCTCCACAATGGTGAAAAGACACGTTTCTGCCATTTAAGCTGCCCTCTCTGTGGTCCTTTCCATAGCAGTCCTAAAAAGCTAACATCCATCCCACTAATGGTTGTGTTGCTATAGCCTTGATTCAAACTACAACTTGACCATCATTGTTCTGCTATCTGCCGGCGAGATTCAAATTCTTAATAGCAACCAGTGTGCACAGGCACACAAGACCCACCACCGCTCATAAAAGAAAAACAAAAAGAGTAATGTCTCCTGCATGCTCTTCCTCTTGCCCTACTTTCTTACCGGGTGGTAAAACCTTAAGGTAATTTCTCCGGACGTTCAGTTCTCGCAGAGACTTCAGCTGGCCTATCTGCTGGGGCAAGGCTGTGATCTCGTTGCAGCTGACATCCTGTAGCAAAAGGAGGGTTGGGGGGGTGTCAGATAGGGATAATAAAATGCCTTTTCCCTCAAGCATTTCATGTGAATTCTCCCCCAAAGAACGCAAATGTTTGTCTAACTCCACATTACACTTTTCTACTGGTCTCCAGCTCCCCAGTCAGAGGGGCTCAACGATTAAGAGAATGAGTTTGGTTTCCTGTGTCCTTTGAAGAGACATCAGTGGCATTCACTAGCCGTTTCTGTCACTCTCTTTTTGAAGGTGCTCAGACCTTATACGGTACCCACCACAAACTTGCAAGGCAATGTTTCTAGCTAATATCCACAGCTGGAGAAAATGAGGCTTTGTGAGCCCAGGCAGGCAGGTGCCAGTTGCCCTTAGGAAGGAATTACCGGGCACTGTTGAGAAGGAATGGAAACGGCCTCCCATCATACCAAGTTTTACACAGAGAACCATGAGCACACCAACTGATTGTGCAACCTATTTCAAATGGCAGAAAGCTGTGGCCAACCACTGCATACACATTTGGTAAGCAAGTCTATGGGGGCACAAGGATTTTGTCATCTTTGTTTTGGAAGGGCAGTACCCCACTAATCCTTGATTAGAGCAATTCATGACACATCAAATACAGACACAGCGCTTCTTACCCTATACAAACTCGTCCACGTAAAACAGACACGGCTCTTCTTACCCTATACAAACTCATTATCCCCTCCCCACAACTTCCCTCCAGTTCCAGTAAGTTGCCGGGCTTTGCTTTCTTCTCCTACAACTCTAGACCCCCCTTCAGTCTGACTATACTCTCTCTCAGAATGACTCTTGCATGTGACATTCTCCGGATGGCTTCTGTCCCCCCCCACCCCACCCTCACATCCATCCCCCCAGAACTATCCCAGTGCAAATTCCAGCTTTAGTAAGGCCCAGCCCTTGTGAGGAGGCCTGCCAGTTCCCCCTGACTTCTTCTGAAAGCTCTCTCTTGCATTCTACACTCAAGCCACGCAGTCACCACTTGGGAGTTTTGGTGTGGGCCACGCTGTTTCACAGCCCCAAGACTCATTCTGCTTGATATGCAAAATCTGGCATTGTCCTCTTGGCCTCCCACACATCTGTTATGGCTCAACTCAAGCCTCAACTTTACTCTCTGAGACAGTCCCATGATCCTCTCCTGCTCTGAGCAACACCCAGGGATGGGCATTTTCCCCTTCCCCTTTGTGGTCCTATATAGGACCCTTGTTCCCTTACCCTCCTCCTCCTGCAAAGCTGGGAGTTTCTAGGTGAGAGGACCCATGACCTATTCTCTCCACCTTTCTGGTGCCTAGCAGAGTGCCAGATGAAATTTCCAATACCCTCTGATGTGGACATCCCATAATACCGTGGCTCCTTCCGCCTTGCGGCTGGGACCCCAGGATGTTTTAACATATCCCTCAATTGCCATGCAGGTTCCACTGGCTATTACAGAACCAAAAACAAACGCAGGCTGAGAATTATCCTAGTGAGGTCTAGTCATTAATAGCCCATTTTACTTATGAACCTGCAAAACATCCTTTCTCTTTAGAGGTCACCAAGGCCTTGTCACAAAATACCATTTCACTTTTCTTCAGACTAGACAAATGCATCACTAGCCAGTCAATCCCTTGTTCACTACTTCTCTTTTCGACCAGGGCTACATCAGTCAGTGATCCCTACTTCCTAGCTTTGCCTCGGTCTCAAAGCCCTCAGGTGATCCTCGTCAATCACAAGCCTGCGCAGTGAACACTTCCTCACAGAGGCACAATTATCACCTCTGGTACAAGAATACAAGGCTGCAGTCTATGAAAATGGTGTGCATGGAGTCGGCGACACACCGCACTCTCCTGTCGTCATGGGAGTGGAGAAGCAGGGTGAGAGGCGTCGGGGTCACAGCATCTCCAGGATGCTGCCCTTCTCCTGATCCACAAAAGTCACAGACACCTCTAGTGTTGAAAACAAATTAACAAAACAAGAACAACAAACCTCCACCAGTACATCTGCAGAAACGCAAATGAACCAGAAACAAAAATAGATAAGAAAGTAAAATAAGAATTAGGCCATGGCCATGGCCTAATTCTGATCAGTCATGGGGTCCAAAAGCAAATCCTTCCTGTGAGAACTGGATCTTTCCATGCCTCAACTAAGTTATGAATCCACAATGGGCCCATTCCAGTCTGGTTTACAACAGCCTTCACAAGCATGGAACCCAGGTACGCCTGAGACAGGCGGTCACATCGGATCACTGTACTCTAGACTCTAGACCAGGCCTGGAGCAGGAGGGTTGAGGTCAGAGGTGGAGGCAGGGCTGTGGGGAAGAATCTGTGGGGATTCTTTTCTTTTCTTTTTTTTAATTTTGTTTTTCGAGACAGGGTTTCCTGTAGCTTTAGAGCCTGTCCTGGAACTAGCTCTTGTAGACCAGGCTGGCCTCGAACTCACAGAGATCCACCTGCCTCTGCCTCCCGAGTGCTGGGATTAAAGGCGTGCGCCACCACCACCCGGCTTAGGGGTTATTTTCTATCTATGGGGAGGACGTGTGTTGCTGAACTACAGATTAAGTTTCTGTAATCTTATAAGTGGAGCGCCGCTGTTTGTGGAAATCCCTCTCTGTAAAATCAACAATTCCCACACGTTTCAAAGATCTAACGAATATGATTTTTAAAAAGGAGTGGGAACAGAGAAGCTAAAGGATAACCTACACATTTAGGCAATACACTCACGGGATGCCCTGTCCTGAGATCAAACTCAGCCTTGCTCCATTCTTAGGAAGAACTGTATATACCTTGCCCTGTGTCAACTGCTCCCAGTTAATTAGCACGGAAGAAAGCTGGACCCCTGAAGCCAGGTGACTCCTCCCAGCACACACCCCTAATGCTATGGCCTTACGAGCAAAACCAACTCCTGCAGGCTGTATTTAAACATGTGCTGGTAGACACAGCACCCACATAAAACAATGCTACCCCCCAAAGGTGCCTGACTTTTCCACCTAAGAGACAGGATGCCTATGGACAAGTGTAAGCACAGAGGTCAGCAGCCTGTTCAGATTTTGAAGTCGGCTATTCTATATGCCTCCCAATAAAACAGTAAGCAGAAAATTCCCAAGCAAATCTATTACATAAAGGAGAGACAGGCTGTCCAGCACTGTACATTCAATATGGTAAAAACAGGGCAAGCCCTATTCCCCAGGAGCCACTGAAACGAACCAAATTTTAAAGAGGTTATGAATATCATCATTAAAATAAACCCCATGGGTAATTATGTCTAATTAGCTGAAGGAGGAGGAGGAAAAAGAGATAATAGTCTACATGTCTGGGGATGTTTTGGTTTTGAAAATGCACAAGCAATATTTCTAGAATGGCCTCATTCTCTAGAACATTTCTGTGCATATTTAGCCTAAATAAGGCCTAGGGCTTTTTAAAGATTATTTTGAAAAGACAATACTTAAAAAATAAATAGCATTGCCTTACTGCAATTAGTGAAAATTATCAGATTGTAAATTCCGCATTCACTTACTTACTAAAATATTCAAATTAATTCCTTCTGAATTTTCTATTAGCCCCAAGCTACGATGTCTCAGAGAATAACTAGCCCGAGCACCAGTGAAATCACTGTGCGCTCAATGTTATAGCATCACAGGTGTACAACACAAGGACCATAGGCAGCTGTTACAGACATTTACCGACTTAATTCTCCTAGAATAGAGAAGCGAATCTAATTATAGCAATATTAATAATCAAACGTAAGCTTTTCATGAACTTCCTAACCCAACTCTCTGATTTAGAGTCTAACAATGACTAGAATAGCAATGTTAGACCACACTTGTCAACGGAGCAGCAGAGGAAGGTCTATGAGAAAGTCAGGGGGGCTGGAGAGATGGCTCAGTGGTTAAGAGCACTGGCTGCTCTTCCAGAGGTCATGAGTTCAATTCCCAGCAACCACATGGTGGCTCACAACCATCTGTAATGAGATCTGGCGCCCTCTTCTGGCCTGTGGGCATACATGGGGGCAAAATGATGTATACATAATAAATAAATAAATCTAAAAAAAATTTAAAAAAAAAAGAGAAAGTCAGGTTTCTATGTAGCTGGTGGAAAAGCAAATTATGGGCAGTCTCCAGCCATCACAGAACCATGCCCTTCTGCAGAGACGCCTTTTGTATGCCTCACAGTGTGACTTTCAGCAAGTGTCTTACTCTCAGCCAGCTCACAGAAAACAAAAGCATCAGTTTGTAAAAGGCACCTGCTGACTTCAGCTCAGTCCCTGGCCCCTGGAAGCCACATGGTGGCAGGAGGGCACTCACTTCCCCAAGTGTCCTGATTTGCACACATCAAACAAACAAGCAAGTAAATAAATGAATTATTAAATAATTCTAATTTCCTCTCAGCATCAGGAGAATCCACTGACTGACTAAACAAGAAAATAATGAACTCAGTAATGTCAGTTTTCAGTAATAAAACAACCCTCAATGCCTACAGTCAGAACTTGGAAAAAGAAATATTGTATAATAATTTCAACTCAAACCCTTCCAAGTGACCTTTGATGTGATAAATGATCTCCTAACACCCTTGTCTCTCTAATGTGAAACTTCACCTCAGACCTGTCTGTGTATACCACAAACGCATGCTTCATGTCCTGTACTTGATAAGTAAATAGGCAGAAATGGAAGCCACAACAGAGCCCTGAGCAACTCCTGGATTTCCACAGAAACCAGAGAGGTCAAAGACATTTCCAGAGACCACTAATGGATAAATTATACAGCAGGCGCATTGCCACACAATCCCACACCTACCTCAGAGGCAGGAGCATTAGGCATAAAATAATGGGGGAAGACTATTCAGAAGTCTGTCATCCGCCTCTTAGCTCAGATTCCCAACACAAACCAAACAGTTCATGAAAAGAGAATTTAAAAAACTGTGTGTCTAGGTAGGGCCTGGAAACGTATCTTTCCAGAATGACTGTGGCCAGCCTGGTTGGCGTATAAAGACAGGTTCCCAAATTAGGCCTTGGGCTCTTTTGCATGGACAACAGGATGCTCACCCAGTGAAGAGTGGGTGACAACAGAACCAAGAAAAAGCAAACACGGCCAGCAAGCCACTTAGCACGCAGGAGCAGCGGAGAGCTCCTGAGCCTTTGGCAAATGTGCCATCCATAAAAGGTCCCAACTTTACTAGCTCTTAGTATGCTCGTTCAAACGGTTAGTATGTTTGCTGGTATGCCTCACGGCTGCCACATGTGGCATTTACATAGCGCCGCTCACCAAACACACCTCATCATTTAGCCGGACTGCACAGAAAAAGAACCATGTCTTCAGAGATGACTCAGCCAGTGAAACCCTGGTAGGAGCATTGAGTTTGCACCTCCAGCAATCACGTAAAAATCTGGGCACAGAATCAGCTGCCTATAATCCAAGCCCTGGTGGGCAGAGATCAGAGGATTCCCAAGGCTGGCTTGCCAGCCGCCAGTCTAGCTCAGGTTCAGTGAGAGGGCCCAGCTCAGAAAACAAGGCAGAGGGGCTGGAGTGACGGCTTGGGAGGAGCATGTGCAGCAGGAGTAGAAGGACCAGAGTCACATCTCCAGCACCAATCTAAAGGCCAGGTGTGACGGCGTGCCTGTCAACTCCCGCACTGGGGTGGACGGCCGAGAGAGGACCGCTGGGGCCCACTGAAAAACAGCAAGGTCTAGTTTCTATGGAAAATTCTGTCTCGTGGGAATACAGCAGAGAGTGATGGAGAATACCCAACATCCTTCTCCGGCCTCCCCATGCACAGGCACAGACAGATCTTACCACGTGTCTACACATACATGCACATACTATACACACACACACACCTCGTTTTCAATAAGTTTGAAGTGTTTGAATGAGTTAAATGAGACTTAGTTGAAATGTCTTCAGATCCCCAAAACCTGACCTGGCTCTGTAGTAAGGAAACATTCAAACACGTCCATTTGTCCACAGTCATCAGGGAGAATGCCTCCTGCTCACCTGCAAGTCATGGCTTCTCACAGCTTTAATAAGAATGTCACAGCAAATTAAACTCTGGAGTTCCAAAAGAAAACAGTCCTTCTAAAGTAATTGATCATCTACAGTCTAGGTAGAGAGGGGCTGCTTTGGGCTTTAGACTATATGCCTATATATGTCACCTACCAACCACCTATCAACTGTATCTATCTAATACACACACACACACACACACACACACACACACACACACACATCCCCATCTATCTACCTACCTAACAACCTACCTACTGACCTACATACCTATCTATACTGGCTGGTTTTGTGTGTCAACTTGACACAAGCTAATGTCATCAGAGAAAGGAGCCTCAGTTGAGGAAACGCCTCCATGAGATCCAGCTGTAAGCCATTTTCTCATTTAGTGATCAATGGGGTGAAGGCCCAGCCTATGGTAGATGGTGCCATCCCTGGACTGTTAGTCCTTGGGTCTATAAGAAGGTAGGCTGAGCAAGCCATGGGAAACAAACCAACAAGCAGCACCCCTCCATGGCCTCTGCATCAGCTCCTGCCTCCAGGATCCTGCCCTGCTTGAGTTCCTATCCTGATTTCCTTCAGTGATAAACAGCAATGCTGAAGTGTAAGCCAAAGAAACCGTTTCCTCCCCATGAGTTTTTTGGTCACAGCAATAGAAACCCTACTAAGAAACCCTTTGTGGTTCTGGGAATGAAAGCTAGAGAGGCACACATGCCAAGCAAGTGCTGTAGCACTGAGCTCAATCCTGTCGTGGACTTTAATCAGACACAAACCTCCATCCCCTTAGGTAAACAGCTTCAAAAGCAGCTCTTGACTGTAACCTGTAAACATGCCTTCCTGGGCTCTAAGGCTTTATGAGATGATGCCGGCAAATGTACTAGTTGACAACCTGATAAAAGTGGATGCTGAGTAAATGTTAGCTTTCTCTCTTCCCCTTCCCCACAAAGCAGCACTCACATATATACAGTATCTATGCTGCAAGAGACGGTGAGGAAACCATTTAGAGTAGGCAAGGAGTTCTGAATGTTCTAGATTACTGCTATCAATAGTGAGTCTAAAAGGATCAGTTAGGATTCCATAAATGCACCAGTGACTGAATCAAGGTGGAAGTACAAGCAGACTGGCTGTGCAGGGTGTTGGCTGTGCAGGGTATTGCCGTTGCTAGGTGTTGGCTGTGCAGGATGTTGCCTGTGCTAGGTGATGGCTGTGCTAGGTGGTGGCTGTGCAGGGTGATGGCTGTGCAGGGTGATGGCTGTGCAGGGCGGTGGCTGTCCAGGGTGGTGGCTGTGCAGGGCGGTGGCTGTGCAGGGCGGTGGCTGTGCAAGGCGGTGGCTGTCCAGGGCGGTGGCTGTGCAGGGCGGTGGCTGTGCAGGGCGATGGCTGTGCAAGGTGGTGGCTGTGCAGGGTGGTGGCTGTGCAGGGTGGTGGCTGTGCAGGGTGGTGGCTGTGCAGGGTGGTGGCTGTGCAGGGTGGTGGCTGTGCAG